>CAXITT010000440.1:11669-89971 GCA_964033795.1 Lymnaea stagnalis
TTAGTTTGTTGTTAAAGATCGTTTAGTTTGTTCTTAAAGATCGCTTAGTTTGTTGTTAAAGATCGTTTAGTTTGTTGTTAAAGATCGTTTAGTTTGTTGTTAAAGATCGCTTAGTTTGTTGTTAAAGATCGCTTAGTTTGTTGTTAAAGATCGTTTAGTTTGTTCTTAAAGATCGCTTAGTTTCTGGTCAAAGATCGCTTAGTTTGTTGTTAAAGATCGCTCAGTTTGTTGTTAAAGATCATTTAGTTTGTTGTTAAAGATCGTTTAGTTTGTTGTTAAAGATCGCTTAGTTTGTTGTTAAAGATCGTTTAGTTTGTTCTTAAAGATCGCGTAGTTTCTGGTCAAAGATCGCTTAGTTTGTTGTTAAAGATTGTTTAGTTTGTTCTTAAAGATCGCTTAGTTTCTGGTCAAAGATCGTTTAGTTTGTTGTTAAGGATCGTTTATTTTGTTTTTAAAGATAATTTAGTTTTTGTTAAAGATTGTTTAGTTTGTTGTTAAATATCGTTTAGTTTGTTGTTAAAAATCGTTTAGTTTGTTCATAAAGATTGTCTGGTTTGTTGTTAAAGATCGTTTAGTTTGTTCTTTAGGATTGTCAAGTTTGTTGTTAAAGATCGTCCAGTTTTTGTTAATGATCGCTTTATTTAATCTTAAAGATCGTTTAGTTCGTTCATAAAGATCGCTTAGTTTGTTGTTAAAGATCGTTTAGTTTGTTGTAAAAGATCGCTTAGTTTTTTCATAAAAATCGCTCATTTTGTTCTTAAAGATAATTGATTTTGTTCCTTAAGATCGATTCGTTTTCTCTAACAGATCTTTTAGTTTGTTCCTAAAGAACATTAATTTTATGTTAAGATTGCTTAGTTTATTATTATAAATCATTTAGTTTACTATTAAAGATCATTTGTTTCGTTCTTAAAGATCATTTAGTTTGGTCTTAAAAATCGTTTAGTTTGTTCTTTAAGATCGTTTAGTTTGCTTTTAAAAATCGCTTAGATAGTTCTTAAAGATCGCTTCGTTTGCTTTAAAGATCTATTAGTTGTTCATAAATGTCGTTTAGTTTGTTGTTAAATATCGCTTTCGCTGAGTATTAAATGACCGAAAATCTGGGTCAATTTTGGCCGAAACCGAAGAAAAACCGAAAATTAACTTTTCTCTTTCGGCCAAACCGAAATTAAGCCGAAATTTAACTTTTCATTTTCGACCGAAACCGAAACTTGACCGAAAGTGCTAAAATGGCCTCTTTCGGCACCGAAACTTAAGCCGAAGCCAAAATTTGGTCGGTCTCTACTTGAGGCGGTCTTTTTTAATTCTGTACAATTAATAGAAACAGGTGGTGTTTGCGGAAGGGCAGTTTCGAAAAGAAATCAGGACAAGCACGACTCAAATAAAATATAAGAGACTAGATGTAGCCCACAAAACATTGGTGACAGCAATGCGTGAACATCCCATCTACTGAAGTTACTTGACGAAACATGAACTCAACTAACGAACATTTAAGAAACCCAATTGTTGCTATACCCCTCCCCCCCCCCTTTCCCCTCTTTTCAAGAAACGTCACGGAACACTTTTAATTTCACGCCAAACCGCGTCTTAGCATATGCCGCTAGCTTAGCTGGCATGCGAGTGTAGCGCAGCAGGGAGGGCGGTAACTCCACCGCAGTTTGCATGTGTTGAGACGAACGGTAGACGGCAAGGGAAGTGAGGGAGAGTTTTCCTGCGTCTTGCTTGCTCTGGCGTATCTATATACAGCCTACGTGGATGTGGTCTTCTTGTTTGCCCTACTCCTGGCGAATTATATATATAGATAATAAGATATAAAAAATCTTAAAGAATTTAAAAGATACATAATTTCATTTTGGAAAGCTCAAGTATAGCTAATTATTCAATTTATTTTGTAAGATTTCAAAGCTTATTACTATCTTTTTAAATAAATACTATTTATACCTCGCCAAACATTGGTTACAGCAATCCGTGAACTTCCCATGTGCTAAAATTACTTTACAAAACATGATCTCAAATACAAATAAAGCACGTTAAATAAACCCAATTTTTGCTACACCCTTTCACCCAGACTAAGTTACTTCACACTTTTTGTTTCACTCCCAGGAACTATACTATATACTATGTTGTCCCAACCACTTTTAAACCTAATAATGTTTACACGATACTTAAATTGAGATGATTTTATTTTCCGAAAAGAAAACTTTTTTTTCGCAAAAAGGGAGTTTCATTATATAAAATATTATTTATTTTTACTTGTAGTAATCTTATATAGTGTGGTACCCTACATAAAAGTATTAGCATAAAGAGACATATGTGTGACATTTGGTTACATGCATTTATGTAATAAAGAACAGTCATCGATAGCAATCGCCTGCGATCTATCAGTGATGTAGGCCATAAATCAAGCCAATACAGATCCAGACATTCCAAAGTAAATTTCAAGGGTTTTATGGATGGTTTTATGGTCAACAGTGTCAAGGGCCGCACTGACATCTAAGAAGATCTTGATGGAGAAAATACCGCAGCAATCAAGAGGTCATTGGTAACTCGAGAGCTGTCTCTGAGCTGTGGAATTGTCTATAGGCCCCTCAGATTAGAAATGAGTATGTGTGGTCTTTTCAGTATGCAAAAATAGCTTTTTGAGAACTAGTTTTTTATTACTTTAGATCAAAATGATGTGTTAGGTAGGTATATGTCTATAGTTTTTTGTTCATATTTTCATCCATGCCAGGCTTCTTAAGCAATGGATTGATTATAGCTGACTTACAAAGAGGGGAATCAGTGCCAGAAGAATAGCTATCATTAACTATGTGGGTTATTGTTAGGAACACATGATTTTATGACTTAAAAAACTGGGAATTGGGTTAGCGACCAAAGAACATAACGTAGGTATAGATTTTAGAATTATATCTTTTGACCTCTAGTTCTGAATCAGGTCGAAATGTAAACAAAAACAAGAAGAAGATGGCAAATCAAGGGGCGGGGCGTCAAGACGATCGAGCCACTACGTGCCAATGCCAGCAAATTTGTTGCAAAGAAATCACATAAAATATCTGGTTGCTGGGGTAAAAGAAACACTGAAGAAAGAGCAGTTCCTTTGTTACTTCCTCTGAAGTGGCTACAAACACGAAACAACGTCTTGCTGGTTTTACCCTTAACGATCTTTTGGCTAACTACAAAGTCTTAGCACGACAAACAATCTGAGTTACACGCTTCTTGGCAGCATAATTGGTGTGCTTAAAAACCTTAAGACCTGACCTCAACACATTTTTTTGTGCTCTACGCCGCTCTTTGTTGGCACTGCATATGTATGGTCGTATACCAGGGAGCTTATCGTGGTTACTTTAAATTGCATCGGGTGACGGGGTTTGCCAGACAAGCACAGGGCGGAATGCACGGTCTAGCGTTTCTGATGTAGGGCAGAGGGCAAGGGGCACTTCTAAACTCAGGTCATGCTAAAGGCATCCCTGTTTAAAGTTCGCAGACTGCGAACCTCCCTGAACTGAGTGAGAGGATTAAGGGCCTTAAAACTAAGCTCGCAAACAACACACAAGTTGTCAGAGGAAAGCTCTTGAGTGAGTGCTGTAAATCTTACTACACCAACCTGAAGCCTGTGTAGAACCAAATCAATAACATGTCCACAATTATGAGTCGGTTGGTCTATTGATTGATAAAGTCTAATTAAATCCAAAAGATCCATCATCTTGGCAGTGGAGGGATGATGTGGCCGATCAAAGTGAATGTTAAGATTGCCTACTATAATATAAGTCCCGGCCAAAGAGTTGCACTGATAAATCAAATTCAAGCGTTCTGCTGAGGCACTGACAGGTAAGTTTGACTGCGGCAAATTATGTGTGAGCGAATGCGAGGTATGTGACAAAAGTTGTATGATGGGAAAACGTGTCTCTACAGATAATAGCAAGGACTCCACAGCAAGTTGAACAAGGAATTAATTAGGCAGATTTGGCAGATGGAGCGATAGCGATATCGGTGCACTTGCCCACATTGCCAGTCAGCTATGTCTTTTTGATAAACAGAATGTCAATCTACCTAACTTCGATACATACAATATATAAGCCATAGAGAAAACTGATCAAGCAAGGCAAACCAAAAGCAAAGTTTTTGCCAGGTTTCTCCTTACTGAAGTTATAATTATCTATTGATTACTCTCTTCTTTGTAAAAAAAAAAAAATCAAGGATATTTTTAAAATATCTGACAGTTGAGATGACTGAATATATTGATTTAAATTAAAATCATTGATTGACATATCACAGCCAAAAGTATAATGTGAGTGAGGCGTTTGGTAATGAACTGCAGCTGTAAGAACCAATGGTAGCAAACTTACAATTCCTGTGAGTGTGAATAGTCAGGTCTCTACTTTTATTTTGTTTGTCAACTTGTTGGTCATCTCTTTTAAGTGTATTTGATGTGACCGCAATGTTTTAATTACGACATGTCTTGTCTTGCAATAATCATTATCAACTGAATTTATATTCAAAAGGACCAATGCACAAATATTTTTTCTATTAATTTTTTTTTTCAGGGATGGGTCATTTCACCCACCTTCAACAATGGTATGAACGTATATATTTAATACATCACAATATATTCAATTTGAAAATAACAAATTATCTAATTATTATGTTAATTCTAAGTGAGGTCGTTCAGGAGCTGGCAGAGAATGAATTTGTCTAAAATTTTGGAAAAAAAACGTAGATTTAAGATTGGGCGGTAATTTTCCATCACATTTGGATCCAGATTCGCTTTCTTTAGCATTGGCGTTATATAGCCTAATTAAAAGAGGATATAACAATACCTGTCCTAAACACATCGTCATGACTTCAAATAAAAGTATGTACAACTTAACGAAAATATCAGACCAATTTACTCTGAAATAAAATGATATACCACCAAAAAAATATTTAGTAAATAGTGCTAATGCAGACAAGGCAGAAAACTGTCCTTTTAAAAAACTTACCAACAAGTCAACTTAAAGAAAGACAACAAAATTTAAACCAAAAAAATTTTGCCCGATAATTAAAACTTTAAACCCAGCCATGACTTTATCAACGTGTGAAAAAAAGCTCTTACCCTTGGACGAAGAACGGTAATTTAGCTCGTATATGTAGTGGTTACCATTAGTCCTGTTTTGAGCGCAATTGTCCTGGGTAAGCAGACCCGTCTTCGCATTAGAGACCGACTGAAAGTGATTTTCTGATTTCGGCCGAAGCCGAAAATAGGCCGAAAAATTAAAATGACTTTCAGCCGAAACCGAAAAAAGGCCGCAGGTTTAAAAATGAATTTTGGCCGAAGCCGAAGCCGAAACCTAAAATGAAATATTACGATATTTTGAAATTCGTTCCCGCATACATTCTGCATACATCAAAAATGATGTGGGAAAGTATAAATATTTACATTCTTTTTTATAAAAAATGAGATAATCGTGAATATTAATAAATAAAAATCTAATGTAGGGGTCTCTACTCGCGGCCCTCTAGCCATTTGTGACCCCCAAGACGATATTTTGCGGACCCTTACATGACAGAAAAGTTTAGTGTAAATGCGCCGGCAAGTTTCCCCCATTCTCATATCTAAAACGTGAGGCTCTGCGGCGGTTTCAGTCGAATCTCACCGACTAGTCTTATTCTGATTTTTTAAAATATATTTTTGTATGCAACAGTGAGTAAATGGATGAAAGTGAATCCTAGATCTTGAGAACCCTTAATGATTTTATTTTTATTTATAAAGGTTGAGCACAATTGTAACAGATGTTATCGCTTATTTGTGGATTACTTGATGCGGCCCCCTCTCATTCAGACACTACCTCCTGCGCCCCCCCCCCCCCGATGATTTTAGTTTGAGACCCTCGATCTAATGAATACTTTGGATTTTACGAATTTAATATAAAAGTAATTTAAATTGCTTTACATTTTTTTTTTATTTATATGGTAGTAGAAAATTAGGCAAAAATTGGAGTGGAGGGGAATTATTGTAAAGGTTATTTTTTTAAACCAGGTCTCTAAAAATTGTGGTTCTAAAAGATCACTTATTTTGTTTTTAAAGATCGTTGAGTTGGTTGTTATTGATTGGTTAGTTTGTTCTTAAAGATCGGTGAGTTTTTTCATAAAGATCCCTTAGTTTTTTTCTATAATATCGCTTAGTTTAATCTTAAAGATTGCTTAATTTGTTCTTAAAGATCGCTTAGTTTGTTGTTAAAGATCGCTTAGTTTGTTGTTAAAGATCGCTTACTTTGTTCTAAAATACCACTTAGTTTAATCTTAAAGATCTCTTAGTTTTTTGTTAAAGATCGCTTAGTTTATTTTTCAAGATCGCTTATTTTGTTTTTAAAAATCGTTTATTTTGAAAAAAAAGATCGTTTAGTTTGTTGTTAAAGATCGGTTAGTTTGTTCATAAAGATCGCTTAATTTGTTCTTAAACATCGCTTAGTTTGTTCTTAAAGACCGCTTTATTTGTTCTTAAAGATCGTTTAGTTTGTTGTTAAAGATCGCTTAGTTTTTTCATAAAGATTGTCTAGTTTGTTCTTAAAGATAATTGATTTTTTTCCTTAAGATCGATTAGTTTTTTTTTAAAGATCTTTTAGTTTGTTCCAAAAGAACATTTAGTTTTCTGTTAAAGATCCTTTAGTTTATTCTTATAAATCATTTAGTTTACTATTAAAGATCTTTTTTTTTCGTAAAGAACATTTAGTTCGGTTCAAAAAATGGTTTAGTTTGTTCTTTAAGATCGATTAGTTTTTTATTAAAGATTGCATAGATTTTTCTTAAAGATCGCTTCGTTGGTTTTAAGGATCGTTTAGTTTGTTCTGAAATAAAAAACTACACTATATCGTTTAGTTTGTTCTCAAAGATCGCTTAATTTGTTCTTAAATGTCTCTTAGTTTATTGTTAAAAATTGCTTTCGCTGAGTTATTAAATGACCGAAAACCTGAGTCACTTTCGGCCGGATGACCAAACGTTTAAGTCAAATTCGGCCGAAACCGAAGAAAACCGAATGTTAACTTTTCTCTTTCGGCCAAATCCGAAATTAAGCCGAAACCTAAGTTTTCAGTTTCGGCCGAAACCGAAACTTGGCTGAAAGTGATAAAATGGCCACTTTTGGCGCCGAAACCGAAGCCGATATGCGGTCGGTCTCTACTTCGCATTCTTACTGCTTTTGGATTTTCAAAATTAAAAATAAAATTATCTTGATCATAATATTTAAAGATGATAACACTTCAAAATTTTTTATAACTATATCAACTTGAATTATATGTGTAAAGACTGTCGAATTTTATGGTTGTATTACGCAAAAAGTGGTTTTTAAAATCACTGAGACGAGAACATTTGAAGTAAATATGCCACCTTTTCTAAACTTTTCGACTGCAACATTTTTGTGGATGACATATATTCTTAAATGTCGGTGGCTTACTCTCGTATACGATATCTCCTACTGGAATTTGGGTTCCTAACTACAGGGCTGTAGTGCCATTGATGATGATAATAATGATGATGGAGAGACCTTTCCGTGTGAGCACCTCAGTTTCTTCAACCCTGTTCTGCAATTTAATTTTAAAGATTTTTCAGAGTCTTATTGTATGAAAAGAGTTCAGTATTCTTGCATGGCGTTCGTAGACCATACGCGTTTCACAGGCATAGATAAGGGTAGCTAGAACAGCCGCCTGATATACCTTAAGTTTATTTTATTTTTTGATACCTCTCCTGGTCCATTCGTTCATAGTCAATCTTGCATAGGTTGCCCTGGCTCTCGCAATACCGAGGTTAACCTCGTCATCGATGTTTGTGCTTTGGGAAATTGGGAGGCCGAGATAGGAAAAGCCTTTCACCACCCTACGTCTTTCGCCAAATATTTGATGTTGGGCTTAACATAAGGGCTTCGAGAAGCTGGTTGGTAAATGACCTCAGTTTTTTGTGTTTGTTAATGGTGACCCCAAAGTGTGTACAGGAATTAAAAATCTTGTTACGCGGCATTGAATATTCACTTCAGCGTTTATAGAAAAGACGTCTGCAAAAAAAAAGGTCCCTGATGGTGTCTGTCGGACCTTCGTTTTGGCATGTAGCCTCTTGGGATTCCTCTTCTTCTCTATCTTAACGGCCCATGATCAATTTATTGATCATTTTTGCTCCTATGAATGTAGATGGGATTTGCAATGTTTCTGTTACTGGTGTTGATGAGGAAATCATGCACTAGGGATTTGAAGGCTTGAGGCAATAGACACAAATGTGTCTAGTGTTGTCGCCTCAACCGTTACTTTAGAAAGATGTTTCCAGTCCCTGATTGTCTTGGGCAGGAATGAGCAGCTTCTATACTGGCTTCTTGCTGGTATGAGCCTGAATTGCCTGTCATTGCCTCGTCGATGTCTATGGGGGAGAGGGACAAGTTTCTGTTTAATTCTGGAACAGTAGACCAGCCCATTATTTATCTTGTACATCATGGAGAGACTAGATTGTCGTCGTTTCTCCAATGGTGACCAGCCTAGTGTTTCTAGCATGCTGTCAACACTAGAGGTATTCCTTTAGTGGTTTAGGACAAAGCGTGCTGCTCGTCGCTGGACCGCCTCCAACCTGTCTATGCTCTTCTGAGTAAATGGGTCCGAGACTGAAGATGCATAATCTAAAATCGGACGGATAAAGGCATTATATGCTCTTTTTTTCACACAGGAGTTGCCAATTTTTAGATTTCGCCTTAAGAACCCTAGGGTGTTGCTTTGCTTGGTTGCATACATTGTTAATATGCTCGTCCCAGGGGATCTCTCTTTGAATGGTAACACCCAGGTACTTTACGGAGGAAAATTGCTCAAGTATATGGCCATGCAGTTTGTATTGGTAGTGTAGAGGTAAACAACTTCTACAGACTGATAGTGTCTGGCACTTGGCAGGGTGAAATTCCATTTCCCAGCTAATCTCTCACTCAGCTAACTGATTGAGATCCTGTTGTAGCTGTTTGTGGTCAGATCTGTTGGCAAACGTCCTATACACTGCTGTGTCATCTGTGAACAGTCTTGCCTGTGATTTCAGTTTCTCGGGTAGATCATTAATGTATGCTAGGAACAAACAGGGGCCCAGGACTGATCCCTGGGGGACCCTTGACTTCACATCGACAAAGGAGGAGCTTGTACCGCCCACCACTACTGCTTGGCGTCGGTGGCTGAGGAAGATAGAGATCCATGTTTTAGTGGTGCCTTGAATCCCATATCTCTGAAGTTTGTGTAGAAGCAAACTATGATTCACACGGTCAAATGTTTTTGCGAAATCCATTACCAGCACTTCAGTCTGCTTTTGGTTCTCCAGATTGGTCATCAGGTCTTCAACAAATTCGAGACGCTGAGTCTCACATGGTCTATTGACTGGGAAGCCATGTTGACAATCATTGAGTATATTTTGGCTTTCAAGATTCTTCATGACTGTTCTTACGATTATGTGCTCCAACAGTTTGCAGACGACGCTGGTGAGGGATATCTAACGATAGTTGGCAGGGTCGGAATGCTCCCTTTTCTTGTAAATTGGAGTGAAATGCGCTGTTCTTCAGTCTGCTGGAACATTTCCTGTGCACTGTGACGATTGGAAGAGGATTGTCAGTGCATGAGCGATTTCTTCGGCTAATTCTTTGAGCACTCGTGGTTTATGTTGTCAGGACCACATGCTTTGTAAGGGTTAATGGTATTGAGGAGGGCAAACACACCTTGGTCTGATATCTGGATATATCCCATGACAGGGTAGGCTCTGTTCATCATTTTGGTCTTCAGAAGGAACTCATTCTCAGAGTACTCTCTACCGTCACCAAAGACCGACTGGAACTGCTGATTGAGTATCCTAACCTGTACGTTTGGGTCAGATGTCAATTGGCCATCCCACCACAAGGGGAAACTCCAGCGTTTGAGGACTTTGGTGCTTCACATACCTCCGGAAGCGCTTGTTCTTGGCATCTTTGGTCGGGTGTATTTCTCTGAGAAGATGCCGTTCATGTAGATCCAATACGATCTATGCAATAAGCGTTGAATGGTTTGGCGGAGTCTCAGTACCTTCTCTCTCAGTTCAATCGAGCCATTTTTCTTCATACGTTTGTATTGGTGGTCTCTCCGTGGATGAGCCTACGGATTTCAGCCGTGACCCATGACTAATTGATCCTAGGTTTGGTGATTTTGTGTGGTATGAATTTCTTCTCTGCATCAGTGATTGTAGTCTTAAACTTCACCCACAGTTCTTCTGTTGTCGCCTTACCGTGAATCCCCTTCATATTTGAGCTTAGCTCTGTGATTGCAATCTTTCGGCCATCCCAGTCTGCCTTGGCATAAATTGGGAGTTCTTGATTGATTTGTTTCATTTTTAGTGTGTTGACCTGAAATTCACAATAAAGAATGCTGTGGTCCGAAATCCCTGGGATGACCTCAACTTTTGGGACACGATGTGGACACGATGTGGACAATTGGTGAGGAATAGATCAATAGTGATATCCCCCCTCGTGGGTTCTTTAACCAGCAGTTCCGGACCATGGTTGTTAATTATCTCCATGAATTCTAAGCGTAGAACACGGTATGGGGACTTTGGCTTCAAGGCAGGCATCTGCCAGTTCCAACTAGGAAAGTTAAAATCCCCCCCCCCCTTATAAAGATAAAAGCTTTCTTTGACTTTGTTGCTCTGTGAAGCGATAAGTCTAACATCCTCAGGCTTGGTTCATCTGCTGTGTTTGGTCGGTAATAGGCACAAACGTAAAGTGTGCGTCTACCCTTTAGTTTCAATTTTACCCACAGGATATCGCAGTCGTCAACATCTTGTTCTGGAACAGCGTGGCAGTCCAGGTTGTGATGGACAGCAACAAGCACTCCTTCTCCTCTGTTTTTTTCTGTCTCAACGGAATAATTTGTACATATCCGGTACAACCTCTGCGTTTGCTATGGAACGATTCAGCCATGTTTCTGTGTTCAAGATGATGTCGGGTTTTAGGCTGTTAATTAGGTTTGCTATTTCTACTCTCTTACCACTTGCAGACTGGAAGTTTACATTCAATATGCCCAATGGCCTGTGTCTCCATTTGTCTTGTTGACTGCAGCGCATAGGAGTAGAGCAGTGTGATGGCTGAAAACTTCGAATGTCTCTTGGTGTGGAGATTGATTCAGAGAGAAATCTGGGAAGGTAGAGTCTGTCCCTGCACCATGTGGGTCAAACACAGACTGGCTTATCTGCAGCCGCAGATAGTACAGTGCCATGGCATGTCAGAATTTTTAGCATGTTGGTTGTAATTAGAAGTGTCGATGCTTTGGCATTGACGATGGAACCATTGCCCACATTGTTCACAGGCAACGCCTCTGTCCTCCACATGTAGAACATGGTCACATGCTCCGCAGATCCGTGATGACTGGAATTTTGAACTTGAATGGGTATGCAAGGGTTGAATAGATTACCATCAGTTTGGTGTGTGAGGCTTATTCCAGTGTCTCCTTTTAGGATGCATCTGTCAGCATTACGGTAAACATAAGACTTAAAAGTGATGGAAAATTACACATCATTGCTTCACGCCGTTTGTTCCAGTTAATGGTTTTGACGTCTCTCCATTATTCCGAATTCTAGCCTTTATACTTCATGGAATAACCATACCATTGATACCAACTGTCTCGGGTATACATATTTTATTATGAACTTCATGAGGCCCTCTCTTCTGACAGTGTCGAAAGCTTTGGTCAGGTCTACAAAGGTAGATAAGTGGCCAGCAAGATTCTGCACTTTTCCTGTAGGTGTCTTGCAGCAAACACCATATCGTTGGTGCCTCATTCCTTCCGGAAGCCACACTGACTTTCTTGCAGTAAACCGTTTTCAAGACGCATGTTGAGTCGAGTTAGCAAGATTGTGGCTAATATCTTACCTTCAATTGAGAGCCGTGATATGCCATGATGGTTGTCCCATGATTGACGGTTACTTTTATGCGTGTACAGGTAATCAATAGATGCATCTTTGAATTCTTGTGGAATAATCTCTTGCTGCTTAATAAGTGTGAACAGCTGGTGAAGACTTTCAGACCGAGCTGGCTTACCTTCTTTGTATACTTCAGACAGGATTGAGTCTGGATCTTTACCGTTTGAGAGAAGGCATATAGCATGTTTGTCCTCAGATAGGGTAAGGGGGTCTTCTAAATCTTGATTGAAAGGCGCCTGTATAAGACGATTTATGAAATCATCATTAACGAATGCATATTGATTCAGGATATTGTCAAAGCGTTAAATACATTTGTCCATCTCTGTGATGAGAGTTTTCCCATCAGCACATGGAAGTGGGAATTAATCTGATGAAATGGGACCGTAGAATGTTTTCCGAGCGAGGTAGAACTATTTTAAGTCATAATGGTCCACATAGCCTTGAATATCGTCGGCCTTGTCGCTCAACCATTTTTCCTGCATTTGTCGTAGTTTCTGCTGAATCGTTCTTCTCCTATTTTGGTACGCATCTTTCATTGGGATTGACCTCGGTTTGTTTAGGGAAGCGTGGTTGCGTCTGTTATAATCAAACCAAACGTCATATTTTGTTTAGCTTTGCACAAGAAACTCTATGTTGTCGTTGTACAATATAGATCTAAGTGATGCCCAGTTTGATACGACGTAGCCATTTTCCAATAGTGTGGACTCCATACGTCCCTCAAGAGCGCCCACAAAGGATTTCTTAATATTGGGGCTTTTCAATGTGTGATATTTTTACGTTTAGGGGTCTTCTTCCCCTGTGTGCGTCTTTTGTGTTTTATGTGTAGGTTGAGCTTGGTGATAATAAGACGATTATAAGTCCAGCATTCTGCACCAAAACATGAATTTAATTACTGGTATGTCCTGACTGTTCTTCCTCTTGATGATGTCATAGCCGATGAGGTATCAATTATTTTGAACCAGGATGCATCCAGGATTATTGATTACCCATTGGTGGGCGAAATATCGTGATAGTAATTAGCATGTTGGACTCAAGAGAAGACCGTTACTATTACTCTGGCGAACTCCTTACTTTCCCAGATTGCCATGCCAAGCGATGTGTTCGCTACCAACTAGAGCATTAAAGTCATCAAATTGTTAAGCCTTTCCTGCTTTGGAACGCCCGCTATGACAGAGTGAAGATTATCGTACAACTTGGTTTTTAATTCATCTTGGTATTTCATTGTCAGTATCCTATCGTTGACTAGTTTTGGAAGACCAGCAACCAAGCTTAACATTGTAGTCTTGATAGCAAAACCAACACGAGCCTCGCGGTACTAACCCCTCCTCTGACACTCACGAAGAAGGCATATCCAGAGCCCCTTTAACAAATTTCGCCTTCTCCTGCAAGTCGGGTGTCGCTAAGTACTGCGATGTCCACCCCATACCATGCCAGTTTATTTCCTATGAGGGCTGTGCGTCTCTGAGTTGTGTGTGCATTATCCTTGTCCTGTGGAGTACGCAAATTTAATGCACCTATTTTGAATGGGATTGTTTTTATCTTTAAATTTCAACCGGCATCCGCATAGATAGGATCCACTCCAACTGTGGTATGCTGGATAGAGAAGAGTGGAGCATACAATTTTTAGTTCACATTTCTCATATTATGCCTATATTATGTTTCTTAAAGAGAAAACAAATATTTCTAAAATAATTACATTTTTTTATTGTGTGGAATTAAATTAGTTTCTAAAGGAAAGGCCTTACATTCATATATATTAAACTCTCGCATTTTTTCCGGATACATGAAGACATTTTAAAAAAAAAATACATTCAATACACTGGAATAAAGAAATATAAAAAAAACAACATATTAAACTGAACCATACAGTTTACTAAAGCATTCCATATCATTTACAAAACGACAATAGCCTTATTAAAGAAATACTTCTCTAGCAGTGGTACCGAGGGTTGGTGTCACCTGGTAAGGTTAGCTTATAGTGCATATCTCCCCCCTCTACTTCAACAATCTCTTTCTTCTTCTTAAAAAAGTCCTCATTAAAACAATAACAAGAAGAAAAGCAACGTATTTTAAGGCAAGGAGGTACATGTTTTTAAAACAGTAAAAGCATTATGTTAGTGTTATTTTTACATTAATTTTGTTTTAAAAAATGAGAAATTCAAATTATTAATTTTCAAAATAAAGGAAACAATTTAACCAAAAAAATATTGTACACTATAATTGGGAAAAAAAAATCATTTTTTAATGTTTTAATTTTTTACTGATTCGATTCAATTACTTTTAATCCCCAGACGACATTGTATTTTTTATCAATTGTAAGTTTTTTTTTCAAATATTTGTTTTTCTATTCTTATTATAGGATCACCTCATTTCTGACCAATTATCCTTGAACTTTAAAAAAAACAAAAAAACACCCGTTTTGATTGGTTGTACGAGGGCAAAATGTATACGTCTTGGATTATTATTTTATGAAATTAAGTTAGACCGAGTGGTTTGTGTTCTCTAAAAAGGCAAATCTTTTATTTGGTTTTACCACTTGAGATGGTGTCACCCGGTGCGGTCTGCACTACAACAACCCAATGGCTACGACACTGTTTTTTGGGATTATTGATTCCATTATCAGGGAATGAACGTCCTGCTCAATACACTGAACGAGATGACGTCAGCACTGTAAAAAAAAACAAAAAAAAAACAACAAGGAAGTTGACCTACATACAACGTGTTGAATGTTGCAGTCACAATGGAACTTGTCTTATCACGATTATTTATTATTCCTGCTTGAACGTGTCAACTAGTTTTAACTAAGCAATCACACGTTTAAACTAGTTAAAACACGATTTAAAACCAAAATACTAGGAAATATTTACAGTCAGTTTCTGAACCACTCTAGAGAATCAAACAGTTTTCGTTCTGTGTTCTATTTTTACTTGATTCTAGTTATTGCGTTTTGAATTATTTCTAACGGTCTAGAAACCTGTTTATAATACCGTGCAATATTTTTTGCTAGCTTGCCTTGCTGCAATTAATTTTCAAATAAATTAACCATTCCAAATACATATTTTATTTCGGTCTGCAAGGTGTCGATCACTTCAAACTTGCCAATGGATGTTAAAGCTGAACAAAAAGATTTGCTGCAATTTAGCCAGGACATCAGTAAGAATACATTTCTTAAGAATGTAATTGCTTTATTTTATAATATGTTTTTTTTTAAAACTGGGCAAGAGATTTGTTGCCTTTTGTTTTCCTTTCAAAAATGTATTTACACACTTTGAAAAAAGATATTGAAACCTAAAAGGCTCTCAATATAAATTATTAACTATTTCTATTTCTAAAATTTGATATTGGTTAATTAGATTTATGGGCTTGAATGTCTTGTACGAAAAAAATCGTGATTGTGGGAGATTTTTTTTTTATTGTGTCTTTGCCATGGAGTATATTTGTGTAGCTGTTCCTATCTCATTAGATTATGTGACCTTTTTGGGTAAAGGGAAAGAAGTTGTCAAGAGTTGTTATAGTTTGGAATAATAGCAGTTATGGGTTGTTAGATTTTCAGGAGTGTATGCATTGTATAGTGATGTTGTGATATATAAATAATATGTTTTTTAATAATTGTAAACCCCTAGAAAGCAAAGCTTTTGCAACTGGTAAAATCCCGTTACGAAACATTTGATGGCTTATCCAACACCTATTGGTGCCTTAAGAAGTACCTGTCATAAGCCGAGTTATGTTAGCTTTGTATCCATTGTGAAGTATTTGACATTATTTGAGAGGTAGCGCTATAAAACCACGTAGTCTACAAATGTGCATCTTTTTTTCTGAGGCGAAACCTGTGGAAGTTCCTATCCTTTCTCCCGATTGAGCAGGATCACGCTATCCGTTATCCTACTGTGCTTGAATGCTGCAGAATCCTGCTTGGTCCTGCATATTGCTGTATCGTCGTGCTAATGTGACTCTATCTTTCTGGGCTGTACCCCGATTTAACAGCAAGGCGCTGCTTTGCCTGTATCCTGCTGGTCCCGTATATACTGCAAATGTATCAAGCTAGCCTATATTATGCTGGAAATGTAGTCTGTTATAACGGTGTCATGCTCTGCTGTACCCTGATTTGAAAGTATACCGCAAGATCAAGCGGAAGACAGGGAAATTATTTAAAATTATAAATATGATGATTAATGTGGTCATAGTCGACTTCCAAATGACTAACAACAGCAAAATAAAATTATATATATCTCTCGAAGGAGAATGTTGAAACTCTGTAAATTCTTTATTTTCGAATTGTTTTTTTTTGCTTCGAGGGCCTCGTTTCGAGTAACTTCTGCCTTTTTCACTCCTCCAAACACTGCTGCACGCCAGTTGGAGCGATGTTCGGCAATGAACTCCCATTCGTTTGTTTCAATATTGGCTTCCCTCATGCTTCGTTTGCAAACGTCAATAAATCTCAGGCGCGGGCGTCCAATATGTCTTGTCCCCTCTGCCAACTCTCCATACAGCAGATACTTTGGGATACGTCCTTCCTCCATTCTCTGTACATGACCTAACCAGCGAAGCCGTCTCTTGATAAGAAAAGAGAATATGCTAAACATGTGTGCACTTTCCAAGACCTCCACGTTAGGCACCCTGTCTTGACAATGAATGATCAAAATGCGACGCAGACATTTTTGGATGGAAGCTGTTGAGTTTCCGCTCCTGACTGGTGTATGTGGTCCACACTTCGCTACCATATAGGAGCGTGCTAAGCACGAATGCCTGATATACACTTATTTTAGTTTTATCAGTTAGATTGAGTTTATTCCACACTCACTTATTCAGTTTAGCCATAGTTGCTGCTGCTTTTGCAATCCTGATTTTGATCTATTCATCAACGGAGAGAGAACTATAAATATTGAATCCCAGGTATATGAAATGATCAACAACCGAAAGATTATGACCCTAAATAGATATGATTGGAGGTGACGGTGATTCTTGCATCATTACATGATTTTTCTGTAGACTAATTAAAAGTCCAAACTCTTTTTAAGCGTGTGATAGACGATTAACCAGACTCTGCAGACCTTCTTCTGTGTGAGATGTTAAGGCGGCATCGTCAGCAAACAGCAGTTCACGAATCAGCACCTTTTTTACTTTGGTCTTTGCATGAAGGCGGGTGATATTGAACAGTCTTGCATTAGATCTTGTGTGTACGTAAACTTCATCTTTACAGTCACTGAAAGCAAATTGAAGGAGTATCAAAAAGAAAATTTAAAATAGCGTTGGTGCCAGTACACAATCCTATTTTACTCTGCTGCTAACTGGAAATGACTCCGAGACAGTGCCATTGAAAGTTACTGTGCCGTGCATGTTTTTGTGAAATGACTGTATTATTGTGAGAAGTCGTGGGGGACAACCTATTCTTTGCAGGATACTGAAAAGGCCTCTTCGACTTACCAAGTCAAATACCTTGCTCAGGTCTATGAAGTCAATATAAAGAGGCATATGCTATCGCGACATTTCTCCTGCATTTGGCGTAGCGAAAATATCATGTCTATTGTTGAGCGCCCACTCCAGAAGCCACACTGGGACTCTGGGTAGATATGGTTTGCAAGGCTCTGCAATCGTTTAAGGGCCACCCGGGCAAAAGTCTTTCCCCTTTATTTGTATACATTGTTACGATGTTGGCGTCTCTCGTGTCCTGGGGAATGTGTCCTGTTTCCCAACACAGACAGAGGAGCTCATGCAAGGGCTTAAGTAGGATATGTTTTCCACTTTTGAGGATTTCAGCTGGGATGCCGTCGATCCCTGGAGCATTCCCATCCGCAAGGTAATCGATGGCTTTTTCAAGCTCCTGTAAAGTTGGCTCTTCATCCAGTTCATTCATTACCGATAAGGCAGGAATATTATGGAGAGCGGTCTCAGTAACTACATTCATTGTAGAGTATAGCTCAAGATAGTGCTCTACCCAACGCCGGAGTTGATCATTTGGATTCTTGATAATTTGACCCGTCTTGGACTTGAGTGGTGCTATTTTTGTCGTGTGTGGACCAAATGCCCTCTTGATGCCCTCGTACAGGCTCCTTGAATTTCCGTTGTCTGAAGCCGATTATATGAAATTACAAAAGTCTAGCCAGTAAGTGTTGCTGTGATAATCTGCTGTGATAATTTTTTTGCGGTTCGGAGAGCCTGCAGTGTACTAGCACGAGGTACTTCCCTATAGGCAAGTAGGGCTCCTCTCTTCCTCTCGATTACGGGATCCAACACATTCCAATGCGCCTCGTAACAGTCATTATTTTTATGCTCCTTTTTACCGTAGACGGACATGGCTGAATCGTACACAGCATCTCGTAAATGAGTCCATTTATAGTCAATAGTTCCATCGTGTGATCCTTTAGCAAGTGTGTCCTGCAACACTTTTAAGAATTGCTGCGTTTTTTCTGGGTTCTTTGAGCAGTGTATGTTTATTCGTGGACGACATGTCTTTTTAGCATTATGCAATTTTTGGGCATTAGTCGTATCTTGCTTGCTACGAGAGAATGGTCCATGACACAGTCGGCACTATGGTAGCTGCGTGTGTGAAGTACACTGGCTAGCTCCAAAAGCCTAGTAATGATGAGGTCTAGCTGGTGCCAGTGGCGGGAACGTGGGTGTCGCCATGACACCTTTTGGATTTGTTTACATTTGAAGAAGGTGTTGTAACACAGAGACCATGGAGCAGCACAGCTCCAGCTGACGTTGTCCGTTTCCATTACTCCTTCCTAATCAGTGATAACAAAGACATGAAGGCCAGGCTTCCTGATCAGCTCCTACCTTAGCATTAAAGTCTCCCAGAATGTAAAATGCTTCGGTTTTGGGAACACTTGATAATTCTTGGTCCAGGGTCTCATAGAAAAAATCTTTCTCTTCTGGAGTCGAATGAAGAGTTGGAGCATACACACTGAATACGTTGACCTTGCCAGCAGATGATAACATCGGCAGTCGCAGAATCCTCTCCGATCCAAAAGAAGGAGGTTCAATACAGGCCAATAATGTGTTTCTTACAGCAAATCGAACACTATGCCATCTAGGTTCATCTGCGGGTTTCCCCTGCCAGTAGAATGTGTAGCTGACTTCTTTTATGGTTCCACTATCTGCTAGTCGGGTCTCTTGAAGGCATGCAATATCAATGGCGAGTTCTTTGTCAATGACAGCAGTCTTCCTTGCGTTGTCAATCTGATCAAGATCCGTTTCAAATCCAGGACACATGGTTCTCACATTTCATGTTGCGAATCGAAGTTGTTGAGTCTTCCTCCTATTTGCCTTCTTTGCCTTGCGAAACAAAGTAAAGTGACGTCTTATAGCTACTTAGCCTGGGCGGTGATTTATGGAGAGCAGCTTTTGTCCAATGAAGCAGATCCCCACCCTCCACGCAACCAGTGGACCCAAGGGAATGACAATTGTCAAAACAGCTTGTCACTGACATAAATATTGTTCTATTATGTTTTTGTTTAAAATTGTATGGTTTTATTTTTAGCTCACATGAGTAACTTATAATTTTCTTTTTGTTGTTAGTGATAATTTAATTATCGATTTATGTATTATTGTGGCTATTGCGCACATCAAATAATTTGAGTTTTTTAAATACTCATATCAGAAGTTGTAAGATTAGGGTTTTTTAAAATTTTACAAACCATAAATAATGTATATTTTGACATAAGATAATATGTTGTAGTACTAGGACTTAATACTCCATGGCGTCATCTGGAATTCACGATCAAAAGTGTAATCATTGTTAATAGTGTAAAATAAAGAGAAATTTAAATATCATGGAAATATGGAGTTCAATAGAATGGATTCAAATGCGTAGAAAAGGGGATAGAAGAATTGTCTCAAAGATGAATTTTTCTGTGGATAGGAAGGAAAGAACGAGAAGAAAAAGAAAGGGAAAGACGAAATAAGATAATCAAATAAAAAATAAAACATCAATGTAGGGCTTTAAAAAAGCAGAAGTTGATAAAGAGATTGATCTAGTTAAAAGACAGGTTGAAGAAACTAAAAGACAAAATTAACTTTCAATTTAAGAAGTTTAGAATATAGGCAGCGATCAGAGTGGCAGAAATATAGGTACAAATAGGATCAGAAAAAAGTATAAGTCAAGAATATTATGAAAGTGACAAAAGTGACAATGATTGGAAAGAATGAGCACCAGAATACACGAGATAAAGAATTTTGACCGTTATGATCTGTACACAAGATGTAATAGTTATAGAGATTAGTTCAGAGGAGGAAATAAAAGATACTTATTACATGGCAGATGTGGAAACAAAGAAGAATCACTACAGATTGGATAGTAAGCGTAAGGCTTGGGAAAAACTAATATAGCTTGATAAAATAGAAAGTGTGAAAATCGTTAAGAAAAAAAGGAGACCATTTGTTGAAGCTGAAAGGAGTTAAGTACATATTTTTGCCTATGAAAATGAGTTAACTGAGAATATTACCGTGTTTGTGGAGAAGTTTAGGTATCCCGAGCAATGTCATGCTATTATAACATATGTGGCAGTGTGTGCCCCGTTATTTTGAAACAACCACGTTGGTGGGCGCCCAACACTAGATCGTAATGTTGACCTCAGGTATCTCTTTCACCCCAGCCCGTAAGGCCTTGTACGGTCGCTTCTCTCACCCATCTGGGGCATTATTAAATACCACAATGTGGGCTTTATTTATAAATTTAATAATTTATTTCTCGAGAACCGTAGCGTATCAAGTTATAAATTATATCTAGTTAGAAAGTGGAATCTATTCACTATTTATTTATTTATTTATTTAGGCATTTTTATATAGCGCTTATCATAAAGCTCTAAGCGCTTTACAATTATTAAAACATGTAAACTAAGTAAATACAAATGATACACTATTCCGTAGCATATTTTCAAGTGTCCGTCGTTATAGTACATTTGAACATTTAGTCATTAAAATGAGTTTTCAAATCCATAGTGGTACCTACCCCTGCTAGTTAAAATATATCAAAAACTATTTAACTCATAGAAATATAAAATAGTATCTTAGAAAGCTGAGACAAAACTGCACACAACACATAAAAGTCGTTAGGGCATGACGTAGAGGTCGTGAGCTTATCAAGAGCAGTCCCAAAACGAGGATGGAATTTCAACGAGGTGGAGGTCATTGTGGGTGACCTTATGTGGAGCTAAGAGGGACATAAGCCGAATTATGAATTTTGTAATGTAGAAGGCACACGTTGCTCAAAGATTGAGAACCATGTTGGTATCAATTACATCTCAAACTCAATAACTCTTGTTGTGGTTAATGGGTTTGAACTTTATTTTTTAAAAATTAACGGGGGGGGGGGGTGGGGGGTGGGGGGAGGGGTTTGTGCCTTTTTCCAGGGGGTAGGCTAGGAGAAATATTTTTTTAAAAAATGTTTATTTAATGTGACTTAAAAGTGGGGAGCTCTCAAAATTAGGGGGGGGGGGGTGGGGGGGGGGGGTGGGAGGGAGGGGTTTGTGCCTTTTTCCATGGGGTAGGCTAGGAGAAATATTTTTTTAAAAAATGTTTATATAATGTGACTTAAAAGTCGGGAGCTCTCAAAATTTGAGAGAAGGCATTGTTCAGACTTACTTAAAGCTTTTTTGTTTAATGATTGAGTTTGTTGAGGAGGGGAGTGTTTTACATGATTTTCAAGGTTAAGCTTAATATTTTCATATAGCTGGGTTAGTTAAATATTTTAGTAAGGCAATGTATTATCATTTTTTTGTAACTTTGAACGCCTATTCTTTAAAAGGGACATGTTGAGCTAATAAAATTATTTTTTTGTTGCATGTGGATTTTAGATTGCATATTTAGCCTTGCACTTAGAAAACATCAAACTATTACGTTTTAACCGAAGCCTACCACTTATTAAATTATATAAAATTTCAATTGAATATCTCTCCCATAATACTAAGTTACATTTCTAGCATCCAGCCAGGGCCAGTAAAAAGAAAACAAATTTTAAAAAAACAAAAACAAAAAACAAAAGCAAGCCGTAACTAGGAAATTGCAAGTAAAAATCAGGAATTAATGTTTATACAAAAATATGCTTATCCTTTTCAAAATAAAGATACATTTATATATTTAATAAGCTTGGCGAATCCAGTAAAATTTAAGGTAGAATAATTATTTTATAACATTGCACTGTACCCCTTACCCCAAATATTGCAATAAAACGAAATAATAAGCGAACCATTTACCTCATTGCTTCATATACTATGTGCACGTTTGTTTAAAATATATTCAGTGTTTTAAAGTTAAGTTCTTGCTTCCAGGATCTTCGCAAAATGCAAGCTTGCAGAAAACCCCATGGAAGTAAGATTAATGATTAAATTTTTAGTTCTCTTTCTCATTAAATGTGTACAATCTGTTAATTAAAATGACAATATTTTTAATCACTTTTGATGAAGATGATTAACACTACGAGCAATAAAAAATATGTACATTTAAATTTTTTTAATTTTATCTATTTCTTAATATCAGAAATATATACTTTTTTAGTAATTGGTCTAAAATTAAGTAGGCCTATAGCTAATAATTCATAGATAAAATGTTCAATGCTAAGTCAAATATCGTATATTTGTATTGTTTACAGTATATTATATCCCTGGAGCACAGCTAAGGTAAATCTATGAAGGTTTCAGACATTATTTTAATGAAATCCATTTTAAAAAATTAAAAATCTTAACAAATAAGTTTGAGCGTAAATTGATTTTTTTTTTTTAAATCTTCATTTACATAAAACCATAAGTTAATAAGATTTTATTAAAAAAATGTACACAATTAAAAATAACATTTTATGATTAGACCTTCTAAACGACTATGCTTGCTCATACTACTACAACTATATACATACACAGTTTTTGTAGAATTATGTTTAACGTTTCATTATTTCAGAGAACACATGATTCTGAGTCGGAACGATGTGAATTATGGGATAATGCAGAGCTTGTCAGAAAGCTGAACCAATTTCGTGTTCCTGAATCTGTCGTCAAAGTTTTCAAAGTTAAGTAAGCTCGATTGTGTCATCGAAGGGTATATATTAAGTAGAAAAGGGCTGCTATTAAAGGTTTCCTAAAATTTTAATATTTTTCATTAATAATTTAAATTTATTTTATAATGAAATATATTTTTTAATAGAATGAATGAATATCTTATGAATAACCAACTGATTGGGTCAAAGTGTTTAATTTATGTTCTCTGTTCACCAAAAAAAAGGGTAATATCCATCATAATCATACAAGTAATTTAAAATAAAACTAGAATGAATGTATAAAAATAAAACAATCCTACATTCAAATAAAACTTACTTTTAAAAAAAATGAAATTCTTGTAAAATCAACAAACTACTAACGAATATGGACTTACAAACTTATTGCGTATTTTTTTCTGTTTTGTTAATATTAGCTAGGAAATTTTCGCCTTCCGTATAGGCCTGATAGTTTTGAAGCATTTTGTATTGCTTTGTAAAAATTCTGTAACTTTCTGGGTATCTGTTCTGTAAGTGGATGTAATCAATGGGGAGGTTCCTCCGAATCTGTCATCAAGCGTTATCACCAAATGCAGCTTTCTAAAGTCTGTGTTTTTTGGGGTTTTTTTTAAACTGGGAAACCAGGCTGGAGTTAAAATGATCTCAGAAAACGGAGGGAGCATTTTTTCAGTATATGCTTTGTCATACAAGTCCATCTCCAACAATTACAAATTCAGACAAATTTCTTCAAAAATGCATATGATTTAACATAAATGTCCAATGTACTTTAAATATTTGTATCCATATCCTTTTCAACACATAGATGAATGATTAGTACCGAAAATAGTACACGTATTGATAAAGTCTTATTAACTTTGATTAAATGTTCATCTAACAAATTTCTTAATCTTTTGAATGGCATGTAATGTTAAAATTTTAAAAAAATTTCATGTTGTTCTATGTGTGTACGTCTTGGCGTAACGTGGTGAATTTTTTTTGACAGTTTAACACATAATCCATAATGATCTTATGTATTAATTCATCCGTGACTGGCATGATTAAAGCAATAAAGATTAAGTCGTATAAGTCGAATTCATAAATGACAAACAAACATAGTTTGATCATTTGCTCAAACTCAATAGGTAACGATGGCATATCTCTTCAATCAAAGTTTCTCACACGTCTTTATGCAAGGTTCACTTTGACATTAGCGGGTAGCTTTCAAATACTGTTGAACACGCCTTTTATTCCGGGGTGTATTTTAGAAATTCCTTTTGATACCCAATCTAGGTTCAATTTCATTTAATGTGAAAAAGGGTGAGAGCTTAGATTTAAATTAAATCAAAGTCTAAAAAATATAGGTCTGTTGTTCATAATATTTAAGTATAAAATGTTTCATAACTTTACAAATATTAATGTGATGAAATCTTGATGAATATATTTTTCATAATATTAAAACGCTTTTTGGAACATCCCCCAACCACTTATTACGTCCACCTGAAAGATGCTATGGAGAAAAACGACACTAATTTAGCGAAATTTGGTAAGGCGGTGATATCACCTTCCATCTTCACTGGGGACCTCACTATATGCTCCAGCGTACACAAGACGCAATGACCTACTTACGTAATTACGCCCCCCCCCCTGACTTATTCATCACATTTACTTGCAATCCTAAATGGACTGACATCGCTGAAGTGCTCTTCCCGCATCATAAACCTCTACATCGCCACGACCTCATCGGTCATCTATTTCATCTGAAAACTTGCACAATGATAGACTTGCTCACCAAGAGTAACATTTTAGCTGTACAACTTGCTACATGTACACCAAAGAGAGGCAAAAGCCAGGTCAGTGTGGACCTGCTTGATCTACGGAATATGCAGTAAAAAGTACAGGCGTACCTTCATATCGGAAACTCAGACCGGTGAAGATTGTTACCCTCAGTACCGCGAGCGCGCGCCGTCTGAATTAGTCATGTAATAAATATCAATGGTATATATATATCGACAAAAGATGGGTGGTCCCTTATATTCCTGTGCTGTCCCGCTTCTTCAATCCTCACATCAATGTAGAATTGTGTAATTCAATAAAATCTATAAAATACATCTGCAAAGTGTCAACAATAAGAGTAAACAGGCATTTTTTGCAATACAAGATAACAATTACGAGGTGTATCGATACGAAGCTGGTCGTTACATAAGTAGTTCTGAGGCAGCCTGGCGCATCTTCTGTTTCCACATTAAAAAAAAAAAAATAATTCTGAAAGTGGAGGCACCAATACTTTTAATGCAAAACTTAGAGCTTTCAAAACTATGTAACGGCACCAGACTTCAAATCACGTGTTTGCAAAAGAACCTAATCGAGATAACTATTTTCACTGGCAGTGGCTCAGGGGAGACAGTTTTTATTTCTCGTATCTACATTATACCATTTGATCTCCCATTTCAATTCAAGCGCCTCCAATTTCCAATAAGAGTCTGCTTTGCAATGATAATTAATAAGTCTCAAGAACAGACCCTGCAAAAAATTGGCATTGATTTGAGGAAGATTTTGCATTTTGCATGGCCAACTATACGTTGCATGCTCAAGATAAAGCTCAGCGCACAAAATGGTTATACTACAACCGGAGGGCGAACTGACAACGTGTTATTCAAAGTGATCATTAAAAAATAACTACTGGTAACTTTTCGCTCATTTTATTTAATTTTTTCTGCATTTTTTTTCTTAGAACCCCCCCCCCCCGCTACGAAGCACGGGCTGTTGTTTGTTAGTCCGTTGAAGCTGACTAAGACCATCAAGTCATCCGGTCAAGGGAGTGTGGGTTTACCGTGATCGTAAGTGGCTTGCTAGACCAATCCGTGCTCGGAAAAATCTCTGGGACTGCGGGCATGGGATAGTTGCCGGTGACCTCATGTTGCTCTTTCGGACAATCATGCGTAATTCAGCATTGGATATCCTATAAGCTTCATGGGATTTAGCCCACTTTTTGAAAGATGCTCTCCACCTGGCTCTGTCCTGGGTTGTCCGTACCGATTGAGTAGGGTTAATGCTGAATGCCTTTAGGGACACTTTCAAATAAACTTTATATCGCTTTTTTATGGACCTCCTTGGGAGCGCTTGCCTGTCGTAATTTGCTAGTATACATACACATGTATATATATGTATATATATATATATATATATAAGGTGAATACTGCATAAGTGGGGTTTCTACGGTTTGGGGAGGGGGGGGGAAATACTTATTGGTTTTTATTTGCTTAAAATTATTAGACACATTGAAAATTAAAACTCAAATTGTGGAATATAATCATTAATGCTTTATCTTTGCTATTTCTTGTTGGATGTAAAACACTTATCGCTTAACAAATGTCCATGCATTTTTAATTGTGTACATTCCACTGACAATAATTCTAATTATGCTGTTTTATTTTAGCTGCCTTTTAAGGTCATGAAATGAGAGGTATTGTGGGTGGTGTAACGATGTCATGACATTGGGTTATGTGAACGAGTGTCATCTGTTTTCAATTTATGGACGAGTGCGTGAATTATTAGGATAAAAGTGGAGACAACGATTTTGAAAGCAGGGTTAAATAGGCATCCAGAGAGTTTGTGAGAAAGAGCAAGCAACTCAGAGGGTAAATTTTTTAGATAGATTCGTATGAGATGTTTTGACTGAGGAGAATAATTATCTACACATGGATTTATGTCTCAACTATAATGTGAACATGATTGAATTTTAGTGCTGTCAAAATAAAATGCAATAGGTGCTATGAAACTATAGTTTTGACTGAATCCAGCTTGTCCGAGATATGACCAAGGAGAGCATTCCATCGAAAAAGTCGCCAGCACTATATAAAAATTTAGATAGTGAAATATTGGACACTGCTATTTAAGTTTCCATTTTACAATTTTCATTTGCAATACAGCTGAGGCATAAGTAAACGTCACAATCATAAATCAATGTTACTTTCGCCAATGCAATGCTCTGCCACATTTTCTCATTTTTACATTTTTCTAAACTGATAAAATCATTTATCCTCTAAAACATATCATATATTTTACTTTTTATTTTTTTTTTTTGGTTTATTTCCAGATGAGGGTTTGACTGGCGAACATCTTAAATATTTGACTATCGATTTGTTGTTGATGAAAAATTTGACGTAGTTGAAAATTTATTTTTGTTATTTATATTAGTTATATATAATAATCTATATATTAAAAAAAATAAGGTACGACAATTTATTAACATTTAAAGAATGCAAAATAAAAAATAAAATCTTAATAATAATTTTAATTTATAAGTATAATCTGGCACAATTTTATTGAAACATTTTAAATTGATACAAATACAATTTGGGATAAAAAGTTGTTCATTAATATCTAAAATCATTTCAGATTTCATGAAATTTTAGACCTTCAGGAGAAAATGGACGGCATGTTGACTAGAAAAGCTGGAGGTAAATCTGTAAAGGTACAGTTGGCGTAAGATATATTTAATGCTTTTGAAAAATCAGTTTTGTATGAATTCAGATGCGATTAATAATTGTATGTTCTTTATTATTTTAATTGTTACGAAAAGTGTTTTAAATTGTATGTTTAATAAAATTATTGTTAGAACCATATCTAATATTGTTGAAAATGTTTATTTTTTATATAAAATGTTCGCTTTCCTGATTTTCTCCTCTTTTATGATTCACTTTTATTTAGCTATAAAATATTCCATAATATTATAATTTCCTTTTTTTAAAGATCTACAATGATCCCATCCATGGTCACATTGAAGTTAATCCAGTTTGCCAAGCCATCATTGACACACCACAGTTTCAGCGTCTACGTTTTCTGAAACAGCTGGGAATGTGTTACTATGTCTTTCCTGGAGCAGCCCATAACAGATTTGAACATTCGCTTGGGTGAGAATATCTTGTGAAATTACAAGGAATTTTTTACTGAAAAATATTTAGTGAAATTTAGTATTGACGATCATTTCAAGCCCCTTTGGTGCGGTAAGTAAAACTTTCTAAAAGATAACGGATATCCCTATTTTGGTTTTAGAAGAGATTATCAGTTGGTAATGTTAACTACATGATAATCGAATTGTCTGAATGCTTCTTTGAATACTAGCGAGAAACCGGCATGCATTGCAATGCCACTCAAAGAAAAATGTGTTTGCGTTTTACTTACGTTTTTGAAGTAATTTTTAAATAGAAAATATGTTTTTCTTTTTTCCATCTTGAACGAACAGGCAACATACAGCTGTCCACGTGAAAAGCAAGGATTTTCATAATTAGTCCACATACTTGTAGCGATTGATCTACCCATGCAGCAGCTCTGTTTAGAATTATATTTACATTGCTCACAAAATTGCTCACAAAATGTTGTTTTTTTTTAAATGAAGAACCGGGCCCTAAACATCAAATTGTAAGAGGGTTGAACCATTCAAAAACATTATTATTATCTTACACAAACTGAAATATCCCATGTATTTTATTTAATTCCTTCCACAAATGAAATAGCTCTGAGTAAAATTATAGGTTTATTGCTCCTTTAAGATAAAAATAATAATTTGCTGGCTTGAGAACAAAAAAGTACCTAACTCTTAGCACAATCGATATAAGAAAGCATACGGAAATTATATTTAGCTCATGACAGTATGACAGAAAAAAGAATTTAGGCCTCAAACCCAAAACAGAATATCGTAAAATGTGTTTAATTATTCAGTAAAATTTACGGGCGTTTGCACAGCAACTCACAAAAGTTTTATCGCAATCTGATCAATGGTACCACCAATCCCACAATCCATTCGTCTGTATTTCGATCCCTCCCTCCCTCTCTCCTTCCCTCCAATCGTCCATCACTCCAAAGATCCATCCCTCCCTTCCTCAATCCCTCCCTCCCTCCATCCATCCATCCATCTATATATCTATCTATCTATCTATCGATCTATCTATCTATCTATCTATCTATCTATCTATCTATCTATCTATCTATCTATCTATCTATCTATCTATCTATCTATCTATCTATCTATCTATCTATCTATCTATCTATCTATCTATCTATCTATCTATCTATCTATCTATCTCTCTATCTCTCTATCTCTCTATCTCTCTATCTCTCTATCTATCTATCTATCTATCTATCTATCTATATATCTATCTATCTATCTATCTATCTATCAATTTGTCTATTTACCTATCTATCTATATGTCTATTGATATATCTATTTATATATGTTTCTATTTATCTGTCTATCTGTCTATTCATCTATTATCTCAGAAAGTCTTAACTCAATTCTATTTTGAAAATTGAATTTTGCTTGTTAATTTGTGAAATTAGAAAATATCGCGTCTAATTTAACAACTGTAACAACATTGAATTTAAAGAAATTATCATCCACGTAAAATTATACAAACCTATTTCCTAACCCATCATATATATGTACCTAAAAATGTTAATTATTTTTCAAAATTCATTGTTAGGCGTTTCGTATGCAGTCTTCGGCAAATGAAAGTATCGTATTACTCACCCTCCTCCCAGCAGAGTTTTAAAGAAATTAATAAAATTATCAACTGGATTTTGACGCCCTTACCTACGAAAAAAGAAAATTGTGCAATTCACTTACTTTATTCTCATTTGGTTGAGTGATAATTACATTAGCGAATGCTATTTCGATATGTAGTTTCGCTGCACTGATTTTATTAAATGGAATTTACGTATTAAAGGTATATTTAAAGGCTACGTTTTTCACAAATATATAATTTTCATTAAAGTATTTAATTTTAAAAGAATAAAAGTAAAAACTTATTAAATGTTAAAAATTCAAAGCTAAAGTTATATTTAATCTTATAAAATTTTTAGCAATTTCAAAAGCAATTTATTATGTTTTAATTTTACTTTTAAGAAGGGAAAAAAAACAGTATCAGTTTTGACACGCACGATTATAAAATATTTAAAAAAACTTAGAGCTGTGGCTAAAATAGGCAATCACGCTATGAGGTCATTTGCGTAATTATTTAGATCAAATTAATTATATTTTTTATTTCGCCATATTAACAACGCACTGAAATACGCACTAAGAAAAAACAGATTATTGGGTTTTCCCGATAAATGTGATTAAGATGCAATTCTTAGATCATACTATTTGGATTTTTTTTTTTTTATATAACTTTTAAATTCGGATAAAATGCTTAAAATAATTCCTTTGTTGTTGCTTAAATATATTTTGTAATTTATAAAAATAATACTTAAATTTGTCGCTAAAATTATAGTGAAAATTTAATATTTTTTTGCGCATGCAAATTTGTTTGATTTCCGTAAAATAATAGAAAAAATAACTATAATTAATTTTGAGAATCCGAACTTATCAAAATATATTCGGATTTTTAGCGTCATGTGACTCTAGCTAATTCTTATATATATATATATATTTATGTATATAAGATCATATATTATATCATATATAAATATACTAGCCAATATACCCGGCTTGCATGGGATTACGTTAGGACCCCGTTTATGGTAAGACGCCAATCCCAATGAGACCCCAATCTCATTTTGACCCTGATGCCGGCGCAATTTCTTTTCCCGGTGTGATTCCGTTACCGGTAAGATCCCGTTTTCTTGTTGCTCCGCATCCAGGTCCCGATGAAAACCCCACCCCGTCAGTGTCTTGATCCAAGTGGTATCCCGATGGATTACTGATCCCGTTAGAATACTGTTCTCTATGGGATCCCATTCCATTTCGGGACTCTCTTTTCCGATGTCATCCCTTTTCCCGAAAGAATCCCGATCCTGGTTTGATCGCGTTTCCTAAAGTGATCGTGTAACCGATGGGATCCAGTTTACTTATGGATCTCGTTCCCCATTAGGATCCTGTTACTCTATGGAATCATGCTCAAAGCTAATTTGTTCAAATAAGCTTTTAGATAGCATTATATATCTCAATAGAACATTAAATAGCCTTCTGGAAGATTCCAGATTAAATTAATACCCTCCATTAAAAACGGGTAAAAATTACTTATCTGCGTAATTATTTCTGGAATATGAAATATTATACAACTCAATTGAACTGCTATAACTATAATAAATTAAAATTGAAATAGGGGCCCCAGTGGGGGCCTATTTAATAAAATATCGTTTTAATTATATCTGAGAAGTGTGGGGCGCTATTAACATCATTGAGATAAATTATAGAGATACAATTTAAAGGCTGTCTCATTAAAATCGGTTTAAAAGTGCCAAAGATATCGCTTTTTTCAATTATCGAACGGTCTAGGAAATACTTGATCGGCCTGCAGGGATTGGATACTCTTAGTTTTAAGCTCACCAATTTTTCAAGAAGATCGATGAAGTGTATGGATACCAAGCTTGGCGTATATCCATAACTCACATAGAATCTACAGTTTTCAATAATAGGGCTATTGATATTTATATAGCTTTAAAAAATGAAATGGGGCCCCTGGCCCAATGAAGAATGGATAGTATGGGATCATTACCCTTCGTTATTTGAATATGGATAATCAAGTATGTGTAGTAAGTGTTGTCAAGAGCTATCTATTTATGTAGAAGTATTAATCCTACTAATATGTATAAGGCTTATAGTAGAAATAACTTCCGGTTAGATGGGATTCGTGTACATGTTTTTTTTTTTCATGAAGAATATTTCTTTGACTATGACATTATTAGCCAAGTAAATCCTCAACAAACTGTGATTTATCAACTGAAATGTCACATTGCTGGTCAAGGGATGACCCAAAAGTCACTGTCTTCAATATGCTTAGCTATTTATGTGATTTCGGGGCTTGTACTGCATTGTTGATATTCGGCGCCATGTTTGTTACATTTTCCTGTCTTACTTGAAGCGTAGCAAAACTCTATTCCTGTGTGTGCTCTTAGACTGAAACACACGGAGTGACTTTTCGTATGCACAATAACAATATTACACTATATATATAGCTTCGGGTAGATGCGACTCGTAAACCATGGCCGGTAGCTCATATAGGAGAGGGAAACTCTGACTCCAAACCTCCGCTGCCTTGCGGCTATACCCACACGGGAAAGGCTAAGGGAGTAAACCCCGACAGAAAATCAGGATGCGGTGCTCCTAAGGCGTCTGTTTTTTAAATCAATTGCATTCCGGCAGCTCCTGCGACGCCAATGGTGCCCAGCCGTATCGACACTAGTTGATCACTTGGGTCCACAGTATATAGAATTGCTGTATTTTAAAAAAAAAATTGGTAACATTATTATTACTAAACATTAAATATCTTATTTGGAATGTTTTCGAGATCCGATTAGGTTAAATTAAAAAAAAAATGGTACAATTTAAATGCTCCGATCGGTGATGTGTGTCTTTGATGACAAGCTAAACAATGCTTAAATTCCAGGAAAATGGAAAATTGACTATTTAAAAGTTGATACCGATTGAATGTGGATAGTAAACAGGCATGTTTAGATCCAAGTAAGTTCGGTTGGCTAAAAAAAAGTGCTTAAGTCCTTTATATCAATGTTCAAAATAAAACTCCAAAAAAATGGGGTAGGGAATGTTCACCTTTTTCGTAAAGTGTGTGAGGGACTCTTAAATAAAGTGGTTAAGTTATTTTTCGCGGTGCGCAGACCGTGTGCGAAAGTGAGTTTTCAATTATATAACTCGTGCGGTTTATCTTTCGGTTGAAAGTCTCGTTAAATGTTTGGTTTCGTCTCCGTTTCATTTTGGTAGGAAAATTATATATTTTTTTTCTTCCGGTCTGTTTTCTGTCTGTCTCTAAACAATTCAAAATCGAAGAGAATTAATAAGTGTGAAATACTTGAGAAATCACTTAGCAGACCTCGAAAACCAAGATGCACACGTGGAAATCAAGTATTACCAGTAAAAGATAGTCTCCATGATAATGAAAGAATTCATTCGATAAATTTAGAAGAATGCATACAAATGAACGAGCAAAAAGTCATAACGAGTGTAAATTCCCACAAACTTAAAATGGAAAATTCAATTTGTTTATTTACTTCTTTACGTTTTATATTTTAAATGCAGAGTTTACCATCTGGCTGGAACTTTTGCACGGATTCTCCAGCAGAATCAGCCAGAATTATGCATCACTGAAATTGACATCTTATGCGTTGAGATTGCGGGCCTATGTCATGACCTTGGTAAGATAGATAAACTCTAAAGTACAGTTGCTATTTCCTGTTTTCCTCCCAAGTGCTTCCTAAACAAATATTTTTAATCGATGAACAGGCTCATACATTTTCCTAACTTATTAAGAGTAAAAATCGTCAAAATAGATTTTATAAGTCTTTTGGAACTATTATTGGTATGGAATAGAGAAACTTATCTGGTTACTACATTAATAAAAGCATCGTGAAGAGAAAGCTGCGATACAGTTTAGCAAAAACAAATAATATACACACCGTAGGGATTAAGCAGAAAAGACACAAGAATACTGAAATATTTCGTAATAAAACAATATTTACTCAAAAAATTAGCAGATTTTTTTTTTTTTTAAGTTTTAAAAGGAACTGATGTTAAAGATAAAAAATCAACGTAAAATCTGTTTGAAAATCACAAACAGTTAATGAACTATGTTTGTTTTGGAAATACAAGAAAGCTATATATTTTTTTTAATTTTAAGAAGATGGCTGACACGCTTATTTACGAATGCTGAAATTATTCAAAAAAACAAATTCAATGTGCGAAGCTAGGGTAAGAATGCGGCAGTTAACCCAAACTGTAAAATTCCGAGATGCAGCCCTGAAGTCGATCTTACGATAATAACAATGTTATTTCGTCAACTCCTTTGATGCAGTCAGTGCAAAGCTGTATTGTCAATTGTCATCCCCTTTGATCCACTGATTGTGTGGAGAGAGGGAGATCTGCTGCATTGGGCGACATCTGGTCTCCATAAATCATCGCCCTGGCTATGTAGCTGTACTGGTGACGTTATTTTACGAGAGGAAAGGTTTTTTGCCTAGTGAGCAATTCGTCAAAGTGTAGGACTACATTGGTACTCCATCGTCTCGCGAAGACGAAAGATTGCCATATTATTTTTTTTTTTTTAAATTTTAAATTTTTATATATAAGAATAGTGGTGGAAAATGTATTTTAACACTACTGCTTGGTTCCAATCCCCTGTATTTAAATTCCTCCAGCTGCTATTGCATTTTATGAAAATCCCTAACAAGTACCCGGCATGTTTTGAAATGCAACTCAAAGAAAGTGTTTGTGTTTTAATTATGTTTCCAGATGATGCCAGTGGCAATGCAACATTTTTTCGTGATCTTATCGTTGCCAAAATAAGTAAACTTGGAAAAAGTTGTGCCTGTGCAATTTTATGTTAGAAATATAATCCATCGCTTTTTGCTTATAATTGCCTGCATTTATCACTCATGCAATATGCATGAATCTGGTATAAAATTCAGAAGATATGTTTGAATAAATGAACCCTATTTGTCAATGGCTAAAAACTTAAAATGGTATCCAAAAGTCGCTCAAATGGGACAGGTGGACGTACAAGATGTATCGGAGATTCCACATACCTTTAAAGCGAACAATTTCTTCTTGTGGGTGTATTTAATTTTGTTTCTTTCTCTTATTTATATATGCAATTGGTGCAATTATTATTTCATATAATATAATTTAAGGTGTTTAAAAATTCGTAGTAAGAGGACGAGTGCTTTGGCAGCCAATTTGCCTAAATGAACAGAAGTATATAAATGCAAATATTTTTTGGCAAATATATGTAATAATTTTTGCGATTAAATGTTCATATTTTTATTATAGATGCGTATGCTCTTAAAAAAAAGGAAATACGCATCAGTTTGTTTGAAAGAGTGATAATCTTTTAGATATGTATGTTTTATAAAACATTATTGAGGTTATTAGTAAAACACCTTGTTTCGTATATTCCATTTTTAGGACATGGCCCATTTTCACATGTTTTTGATGATAAATTTCTTACAAAAATCAATCCAAAAAATAAAATTAAGGTAAAGAATTATATCAATTTTTAACTAAACATAATAATTGTTGTTTAATGATTTTTACATTAACTTATTTTTATCAAGAAAACAATCTAATTTAAGTTTCTTTAAATAGCTAAATTTAGCATCGAGTAACAAATCCAAATAATCCATTTATTTTTTTTTGCTACTCTTTCAGCATGAAAAGGCTGCTGTCACAATGTTTGAAGAGCTGATTATAGCAAACTCTTTAAAAAACAAATTTATTGAGTTTGGTCTCAAAGATGATGACATCATTTTCATAAAAGAACAGATTGGAGGTCCCTTGAAGACCACAGGCAAAGCAGTGTGTCAATCATTTCGTATTTTCAATTAACACTTTAAAATATTATTTTTTCTATTTTGTTAGTTAATATTTTATCAACGTGTGAATTCAAGGCATTAGAAAGTAATTTAAAAAATGAAATTTGAGAAAATATTTTAAGATTTTAAATATTTAAAACACTTCCCTAATTTTAAATGTGTTTAACCCTTTGGCTGGAAAAAAAGCAATATTTATAAATAACGGAAACATGTAAAGATAAAAGAAAAAAAAATAAACATATGATTTTATAACAAAATAATATTGTAAGATCATTTATATTTTTTAACATATTACTATAAATATGAATATGTTCACTAACTTTACTAACATTTTATTTAAATATGATTTTTTAAAAAAAAAAGGATTATAATTCATTGACATTTGACAGGACTGGCCATATAAAGGACGGAAGGAAGATAAAGCATTTCTTTATGAGGTAAGAGTTTTTTGGTTACACATTTATTCGTATTTTCCTGAATTTTGTAAGTGTACATCATTACATGTAAGCAAGTTTTATTTATCTTTACAAGTTTTTTTTTCATTTCTCAAAAAAAAATTAATGCGTTCCTCCTTGTGAATTGTTACAGTAATAAGAAATAATGAACATGATAATAGTAATAGCTAACTGGAATCTAGAAACATTGTGTGCGTGCGCATAACATTTCGCCAAAGTGTTATTGCAATCTGACAAATTGTGTCGGAACGAATACGAAAATAATTTATTTTTTTTAAAAATCAAATAAAATAATTTAGGGCTGCGGTCTTAAAAAAGAATACCGTAAAATGATTGTACTATTTCAAAAACCTTTGACGTCGTGTTAAAAAAAAAACCAACAATGTTTATCTTAGATAATGTAAGGGTACATAAGGGTTCATACTTGACATATATATATATTATATACATATATACTAGCCAATATACCCGGCACGGAAATGAATTAGGACCCCGATCCTGATGTGACCCCGATCCCATTGGAGCCCTAATCCTATTCTGACACTGAACCCGGTGAAGTCCCGTTTCCGAATGGTATCACGATCCCAGTGGATCCATTCAAGATTGAGATCCCGTTCCCAAAGGAATCACATTTTTTTGTGGGATCCTGATCCAGTTTGGATAAAGATTATGGTGGGATCCCGAACCCTTTGTGATCCGTATAAAAAAAAAATTACTCAGATTTATCGAGAGATCCGTGAACTCCGGGGCTTTATAGATATGAATAGAACTAACATTTCATTAATCCCATAGATCCCACTTTATGTAGGCCTATTCCTTTGAAACAGTATTAGAACTTTCTGGAACATTCTAGGTTAAATTTAATAACCTGCTGAAAACATGTGTAAAAACTACTTTTCTAAATATTTTTTTTCAATACGATAAAAATCCTTAACAAATTACATAATTATAATTTTTTTTCTTTGAAGTTAATCAAGGAGCCCCTCGGCCCCATTCCATGACTGTATTGATTTAGTTATGACTGACAAATAATAAAGTTAAGATTATAAATTTTTACCATTAAAATCAGTTCAAAACTGCCATGGATATAGCTTTTAAAAAATTATGGAAATTTCTGGAAAATTCTAGATTGGATATTCTTAGTTTTAAATACACCGATATTTCACTACTGACAATGAAGGGCCTGGCTACAAGGCTAGGCATATATCCATCAATTCATATAGTCATATAGAACATAATGTGTTGTTTAAGCCTTTTGATATTTATAAAGCTTAAATAAGGAAAAATAAAATGGAGCCCCCATCCCCAGAAGAATTGACATTATGAGTTCAGTACCCTTAAGTATTTCAATATGGATAATCAAGTATATGTGTATTAAGTTTGGTCGAGATCCATCCATTCCTGTAGGAGTATTTGTTGTTAATTGTATTTATATATAGCATATTAGATTTTAAAAAAAAAACGAATTCGGGGCCCCCGGCCCCAAAGGAAATGTTATAAAATGTTCATAACCCCTTAACAGTTCCTTCTCGATTATTATGGATAAATGTGCCAAGTTTGGTCAAGATCCATCAGTCCATGTAAAAGCCTTGTGGAACAAACCCACAAACAAACCCACAAACATTCACTTATATATATATATATATAATGTCTCTATGCATTTATGTATGTCTCTTTATGATAATATAACACCATTTGTAGTGTGTCTGTCATCGGCGTAGTTACTTTTTATTAAGTTTTGTTTGTTTAGAGAATAATTGTGTTTCTGTATTCCACGCATGGACTAGTGCAATGATCTCATGATGGGTCTTCCTACTACGCTCCTACATAAAATTCAAAAAGAACAAAATAATGCGGCTCACATTGTTCTTTTCGCAAACTCAAATTCGACCATGCTAAAATACATCTGAGAGAATTGCAATGGCTACCGGTCCGCGCTCGCATAGAGTACAAACAAGCCACTCTGTGCTACCGCTGCATGCATGATATGGCACCGTCCTATCTCAAAACGCTCGTGATGCCTTAAGTACCCACTAGACAACTCCGCTCAACCGATAGCGGCAAACTCTCGATACCACGTGTTCGCATCTAGACTTACGGAGGCGCACGTTCGCATTTCCTTGCCCAAAAATTTAGAAACACACTTCATGTGGCTTTCACAACAATTTTGACTCTGCTCTCAGAAAAAGCAAAACACTGGAGATTTTTAAAATCGATTTTAAACATATCTGTTTCGCAAACACCTGCTGGGTTGACTTTGTACCGCGCTTTGAGTCTTTGGGGTTGAAGCGGAATTTTCAAATAAACTTTTTTATTATCATTATTATTTTTATTATTATTATTATATTGTATTGGCGACGTATTTGGATATAAAATGCTCAATTAAAAAAAAACGCAATTGTATTGTCGAATCGGGAAAACCGAACGTAAATTAATTTTAGGATGATATTTTTGAGAGAATGACGAAATAATGTGCCACGAAGCAGAATTAACGCTCCTTATTACAGAGAAAAAATACTGCATTTTTCACAGTGCAGATCGTGCATTCGAAAGTGCAATCTTACTAAATGTGTACATTGTTTGTAGAATCTATGACCCAATGTGATACTCGTTGCTTTTTTTGCATATAGGGATTATGAGTGGATCTTACCTCTCATAAAAATATGTTGGTTAAGTAAAGGTGTCCAGGCTTAAATGATTTTCATCCCATTTTGTCATTTGTAATGGAAACTTAAACAGTTCCTAAAATAACTCATCAATTTATAATTGATCATTGTGAAATTGTTTTCAAAACAAATAACTCAATAAGAGATAAAGACTATGTTGTCATTTACAGATTCTTGACAAATAACATTTTTAGAACGTTAAATAAAATTGTGTTGCCTGCAACTTTCATAGCGACTAAGACATATGCTCAAAATCCCCAAAATGCTATGACCATGGTAAGGAAAAACGGCAAACCAGATTTATTTGTAACATTCACGTGCAATCCGAAATAGAGGAAAAATCAGTATAAATGTCATCACCGGAAAGCAACTTTGCTACAAGACTGATTTAGTAGCAACAGTCTTTGAGTTGAAACCGTAAATTTTCTGAAGACTTTATCAAATACTGAAGGTTTGGAAGTGTTAAGGATATGCTGCTTAACATGATCGAGCTCAAAACAGGTCCAACACTGGATCATATAGCTATTCATGACCCAGAAAGACAAAGACTGAAAGAAATAATTAATTGAGAAATGCAGTTTTGCAGAGCTCCCTGATAAACCTAACCACCAGAAGCTACAACAAATTGTAATATCATGCATGATGCACAGTTAATGTGATGAATTCAGTCAAAAAGCACCGTGTATGGAAAGCGATTAATTCAAACAATGTTAATAAGATATGTTTTTTAAGGCAAAGAGTAATGTTATTGGTTACCCAAAATATAAATAATGAGATGCGTTAATTGCCTCTACAAATACGTTTACAATAGCATGACTGTGCAGATATTCAATTCGTTAATGTTCCCACAAAACTGTAGCTACTTTTAGATAAGCCATAGAAAGATGTTACTTGAACCGATATGTAAGTTCACCTAAAACATGCTTGAGGCTTTTGGATACAAAATGCACCAACACACCATTGATATTATAATATTACATGTTCATCCTGTGGAAAATATTACACTATATTGTGTACTAGGCACAGAAGCCACCGCTATACAGCAAAAAATGACCAAAGTCTAAAAATGTGTCTTTTTGAATTTAAACAAATAAATCTTCTGCCCAAAAGTATGTATATATTGAGAATGGCGAACACTATACCGGTGAAGACAAATATTTAAATGGAAATACAAACTTAGAAGACATAAACTGCAATCGACAATTTTTTGCTACGAATTATCATTTCAGTATTATTATTATACGTTGTTTTATATTGCGTGGTACCCCAGCCTAAGGCTCGGCCCACCACGCATTACCTACACTTTAACAAACATAATAAACCATACAAATTTTTAAAAAATACATGCTTTAATTAAATAAAACAAAAAAAAAATGGATGTTTCAAACTATTTACATGTCAAGCCATTGACGACACCCAGCAGCATCATTTTTCGGTAAGATATGGGAATCTAAGTGTTAGAGGAGTAGCATCCTTTAAGAACCCGAAAACGAGAAAAAGGGCCCCTATCCGTTTTGCAACGCTCCAATAAGCATACATTGCACTGGGATTAACTGACGACTTCTCAGAAAAGGATACTGGGCTAACTGAAGCTACAAATTTAAATTCAACCATGTATGATGAGTTATCAATGAGATACAGCAGCATTATTCGACATGCATAATGCAATTCTTTTGGAAGACTCTAAGAGACGTTTTCTGTATTGAGAAAAAAAGCTCACTATTTTATACTTTAAATAAAGTGAATCTATTTTTTGAAGAATTTGAACGTTTTTGGCAGACTTTGGTTTTAAAATTCCAGACTTTAACTATGCCTCATTGATTATTGCTGGAATATACTAAGATTCAAACAGTTTAAGAGAAAATTTAAAATCTTAATTTTGGGAAATGATGGGATCGAAAAAAATTCTGGAAAAGATTTAAAAGCACAACGTACCCAAAGATCTATTAATTATTGATGGTTACGCTAACCACTTAAAGGCGTGAAATACTTTCATTAACTATAAATCACTACATGCACAATAAAACACTCAATTGAGTGAGCAAAAATTACTAGATAATATCAGAAGTCAACAATAATATCGTCCTTTTAACAAACATTGAGTATGTTTGCTATGTTTGCCTAGGACCGGAGCTTTTCACGATGTACATTCAGCCCCTGGGTGCAGAGATCAAGCAGTTTGACATGCAATACCACAAGTTCGCAGACGACACCCAAATTCATCAATCCGTGATCCCCTCTCAGTTCCCTCAGTATGACACAGAGGACAGTAGTTAAGCACTGGATGACCATAAACAAGCTCAAATTCAATGATGATGAGGCTGAGCTGATCCCCATTGCTATCGCTCAGAAGCAAAAATCTGCAAAAAACACAACATCACTCACTCTCTGAGGTGTGCGTATTGAGTGAGCTCAAACAGTGCACTACCTTTGTGTCCGCCTAGATAGAACACTAACTTTGGAAAGTCACATTAACATGTTATGCAAAGTGATTTTTCTAGAACCGTGCAGGATTAGTCACATTAGACCCTTCTTAACAATTGATGAAACAAAGAGGCTGATGACTGCATTTGTGCTATCACGCATGGACTATTGCAATGCTCTCCAGGTGGGTTTTCGAGCGACACTCCTGGATAAAATTCAAATAGCACAGAATAATGCGGCTCGCATTGTTCTCCGCAAACGCAAGTTGGACCATGCAAAAACACTTCTGAGAGAGTTGGACTGGCTGCCGGTGCGTGCTCGCATAGAGTACACAATCGCAACTTTGTGCTACCGCTGTTTACATAGCTTGGCACCGTCCTATCTCAAATAGCTGCTGACGCCTTATGTACCCACTAGAGAGCTCCGCTCATCCGATATTGGCAAACTCTCCACACCACGTGTTTGCCTTGAGATTTACGGAAAGCGCACTTTCGCATTAGCCGGTCAAACAATTTGGAACGCCCTTTCTGTCGCGCTCAGAAACAACCAGACACTGAGAGTCCTTCAAAACCGATTTAAAGACACATCTATTTCGCTTACACCTTCTTAGATGATGTTGTCTACCACATTTTTCAGTTAATGCAAATTAGTTTTTTGTAGTGTTGAGTTTGTCTTAAATGTGGTAAATTATAGCTGTGGTTGACTTTGTACCGCACTTCGAGCCTTTGGAGATGAAGCGTGTCTTTCAAATGAAATGTATTATTATTATTATTTATATCCAAACAGAGGTTTATATGGATTGTAGTGGATATACGAAATTATAACCTCAAATTAAAGTGTTGCTTCTGAAACATCGCCCACTTTATTCTCGTTTTTAGATTGTGTGCAATCAACGTAATGGAATAGATGTAAACAAATGGGATTATTTGGCAAGAGATTGTCACCATCTTGGCTTTCACAACAATTTTGACTACGCCCGATATATGATGTTTGCTCGCGTAATCGAAGAAGATGGTGAACTGCAGATCTGCATACGTGATAAAGTAACATTATACATATATATTTATATATATAATATATATATATATAGATAAATATATATATATTTATACACACACAAACACAAAAACAAACACACACAGATATATATATATATATATATATATATATATATATATATATATATATATATATATATATATATATATAAGTATATATATTCGTGTGTGTGAGTGTGTAAGGGTGTATGCGTGTGTGACTGTGTTTGTGTGTATATAATATTTTTGTTGAAACTTTCTTTCAGTATACATATTTTTTAAAAATAAATGTCTGGTTTTCGCTGATGGATATCATTTAAAGTAATAAAATACCCGTCGGAAAACTATGTGATAGGAATGGTGAAGGGAGTTGCACTGTAATACCTTGGCAGTTTTGTTAAAAAGTAATAAAACATTTCCTTAAGAAAGTTAGATTTAGAAAAAATAAAATAGATGTAAAAAATGATTGAATAAAAGTACACAATTAATTGAAATGTGACTCCCCAAATTTTAACTTTAAATCTTTTTATCTACTAAGTCTAAGTGTTTTCAACTTGACAGCACTCGTCTTAAAATGTTTAGCATAAACTAAGATTTACGATTTACGATATAGCATATTATTATTACCCACCCACTTTTATTCCATATACTTATATGACCAATTATCAAAGACAATTTGAAAAAAAAAATATTTTTCCCAAGGAGATAGCAAACTTGTATAACATGTTCTACACTCGCTACACCCTTGATAGATATGCATATCAACACAAAGTTAACTGTGGTCTGGAAATCATGTAAGAATCTGTTTGTTTTCTGATTAAAATAAATTTTAATTCTACTCAAATGGCGTTGAAGATAAAACTAGAAATACAAGGCTTCACACACTATTCTGTGGATATTTTATGCCATAAAAGAATTCGATTTCTTTCTCTGGGCTTCTTTGCTTAAATACAGTAGTTTATTAACAGCTTCTAAAACAACAAACAGCCTGTTGTTGAGTTATTAAGTGCTGATTTCTGGTGTAGAGTGAGAGTGCCATAGAGGTATGCCCACAGTTTTTAAATGTGTAGTGTTTTAATACTGTATATCTTGAACGCACTATGGACGCCAAAACTCCCCAAAAGGCAATTCAATGATCAAGGAAATATTGATCATTTGGCAAGCATTCTTTTTTAAAATCTGTGATTAATTCATATTACTCAACAAATTCCAACATTTGATATAAAAAGACAACCCTAACGTCTGTGACTTTGATTAGCCGAAAGACAAAACTAACTCACCTAATATTTCTACTATTTTTCTAATATTAAATGAGTAACGAAAGGAAAAAGTCGGCTGAACTCAAATAATGTTTCCCACTTTACATGAAATATAATTTTCAAACTGTAATAAACTTTTAAATTTTAATTCGACAAGATGAGCAAATGGCCGAAAAAATATTTCTCTTTTAATTGTACAAATTAATTTCATAGAAATCATGAATTTGTGATTTACAATTTAATTTTCAACAGGGTAATTGATGCACTTATTCTTGCCAATGATTATATCCAGTTCCAAGGTAAAGGCATGTAAGTAATTATTTAAAATGTTTAACATTCCTTTAGTTCAATAATCGATTAAAGAATCACCATACGCTCATAATGGAATGTATCTTAAGCGTTTACTTCAGTATCCTGTGATAATGCAGACTTTTTTTTAGCCATATTTTGTGCAGAGGAGTCTGAACTACAGGTTTTGCTTTGAGATGAAGTTATTGATACCTTTTTTTGTCATGATAGTGTAACACAATTTCTGGATCAGTTTCAAACCCTAGTAATTGAATTTATTGTTCTTTCGCATATGTTCCCAGAAAATGTGCACAGAAAATGCATTTTTATCCTATTGCAATATTACAATAGGATAACTAACCTGATTGCAGCCTCTCCCCTTATTACCCCTGCAATAGTACATGATGCTATTCAGATACTGCCTAAGGCTGAGCTCACCGCGTTGTACATAAAAATATTATCAAAAGAGACACAATCATGACATTAATATAAAATAAAATTATGAAAATAAAGAACATCATGAACCCCAGGACTTTCACAAGGCAAACCATAGACGGTAGCCAGCAAGAACATGTATCGGTCAGAGGAGGGGAATCAGTCAGGGTTGTATAGTTTAAAGAGATGTGTTTTGAGTGAAGTTATGAAGGCCTGGGTGGTTAGTATATTGTGGATGTGTAGTGGCAAAAAATCCCTCTGTTTGTGGGCAAAGAAACAGAACGATCGTTCACCATATGTTTTATTGTGTGTCTTGGGAATGGACAGAATACGCGTGTCTGCGGAGGAGCGAAGTTGTCAAAGGAGTGAATCGACAGAAAGAAGTTCAGTTGGTTAGGAAGGGCAGGAATCCAAGAAAAACTTTTGACAGAGAACAGACAACTTGTAGTTAATGGGTGCCTGTGTAGGGAGCCAATGAAGGGAATGAAGTAGTGGATTGACGTGATTACGATTCTTTGCCTTTATAACTAGCCTAGCAGCGGAGTTTTGGATATTCTGCAGTTGTTTTTTGCAGTGTTTTGTTGAACCTAAAAGAAGACAGTTGCAATAGCCACGACGAGAGAGAACAAGAGCACAGACTAGAGTTTTGTAGCACTATCTGTAAGGTATTGGCGGATGGAGCTGGTCTGACGGATAGTGGTGTATGGCGGACGATAAATGTGTGCGAAATATTTATCGAGAGCCAGGTTGTTAAAAAGAATATAACCAAGATTCCTAGCAGAGAGTGTAAACATTATGTAAGAGTTAACTACTTGAAATGAGGTGGGAAGAGTTGAGGTAGAGGATGATGTGTGATTGTGAATGATGAGTTCTTCGTTTCGACATCATTAAACTTCAACTTGCTGAGTGTCATCCATGGCTTGACATCATCAATGCACTCTTGTGAAGTCTGGACAGCGGAATCGACAAGAGAGGGATGGGTATGCTTGTATAGCTACGTGTTATCTGCAAATGAGTGGCTCTTATCAGATATATATGTGGGCGAGAATTAGCAGATGAAATGGAATCTTTAAGGCATATTCTACCAAATACCGCCAAAACCCGCAAGAAATGTTGGCTTATCAGTCCACTAATGAAGGATACACTTCTTTCCCAAACTACTTTGTTGCACTCAGAATATTTTTAACAATACCCGTAACTGTGGCATCCGGCGAAAGAAGCTTATCTTACCTCAAATTTATCAAGAATTTCTTGAGGCCAACAATTCACGAAGATATATTGAACAATTAGGCAATTATTGCTTTTGAACGTGATCATTGTAGGAAAAATAATTTTGATGATATACTGTAAGACTTAGCTACACGCAAGGCTTGTAAAATAGAGTTAATTCGATCGTGATTTTGTACTTAGTAAAGAATGAAATAAAATGCAAAAAGGAGATTATTTTGTAATAAAATCTTAATTGTTCACTTATTATCCTCATCTCTACCCAGACTGGGTCCCGCGCAATCCATAAGGCTCCGCAATTGCTAGGGCCGGTCATGCCTATACCAATGTATGATCGTTGTAACCTCATCCAAAATGCTATAGTTTTACTAAACTTTTATTTTTGCAAGCATAAACTAAAACATTGAATAAATAGGGAACAAAAATGTATTTTCCACTTCCAGATAAGAAGCATGGTTATGTTTTAGAAAATATAAACGTTGCGTTTACTTCGTTTCCTTCATTCAAGTACATTTGTTTAAGGGGGTAGATTTGCTTACATTATCGTTAATTGTTTTGTCCCTAAATCTTTTTTCTCGTACTTTCACTAACTATCATAGATTATAAAAAAGTTATGCGATTAAAAATAGATTTACTTTAACATGACTAATAAATAAATATCAAGAGTCAGAATGTAATTACTATCAGATTAACTGAATCATATATTTTAAATCAGTGTAGAAGACTAGGCTTTTTACATACAGCTTTTATTCCTAAAAGTCTACATTAGCAAGTTTGACAAATAATAACCATTTGTATTAGTCTTAGAAACTTGACTCCCAGGCCAAAATCCCGCTGTATGAATAGGAGTTCAGTTGCAGCGCCATAGGTTTCCAAAACCGAGTATTACACAATTTTTTACACTTCGTGTATAATAATATTAATGTGTGTATCTTTTATTTTGAGTGTTATAATATTTCATTTTATTGCGAGGTTAGTTGACACAGTGTATTTATATAAAATAAATTTTGTATTTATAATATAAATTATTAGAATAATTAAATTATCAATTGTTAGCATCACTAGATTCGGAATCGTTTCGTTTTTCTTTACATTTTTGTTTTCGGTCCTTTTTTTTTTACGTCGTTTTGATGTGAAAGAAACAAATCGCCACCCTAAAATAACAAGGTTCTAAGTTATTTGGATTAAATAGGCACATAGAACCTTGTTATTCTAGGGGGTGGAAATTTCAAAAGCATACGGAACAATTACTGATGTCTTATCACTCATGACAAACATCATCACTTTACTCAAATGGTTATTTACTTTTGGATATGAGAGTTTAGGATACATTTATTTTAAAAACAGATGTCTAGAAAATAAAATGACAATATGGAACGAATGAGGGAAGGTGGGATGTGTAAAGAAAAAATGACATTAAAAAGAAACATCCATTATTTACAAGTCAACTTTCATTGGACATCTCAACATTAACTTGTTTTTTTTCAAATTTATGATTAAGTTTTTACAACATGTAAATTAACATAATCACTATGATTAACAGGAAATTCTTGAAGATTTCTGAGTGTATAACGGATATGACAGCATACACTGAACTCAACGACAATGTCCTCTTCAAAATTTTATATTTTGACAATGAAGATGAAATCGTCTCACAGACATTAAACCCAGAATCGGTTCATAGCCCATCTCTCTTTACACCTGAACAAAAGGATGAATGGGACGTAGTGGAGGAGAGTGATAATGAAGAGTTTTTAATGGAGGACAGTGCAACAAGTGTTAGCGCCTCTGCTACGGACGATACTGAGTCAACACAACTCACCCCTATGTCACAAAGAGAACGAACATTAAAACAAGCCAAGAAAATAATCGAAAGAATTTTCAAAAGAAAGCTTTACACTTGCGTCTTTGAAAGTGGTCCAGTTAGTGCAAAAGACATCAATAATCAAAAAGATGTATGTTATTAAATAATAGATAATGAGATGACAAATACCGAGATAAAAATATAAATTTTGTATTTGATAAAGAGTGCGTGTGTTTATTAGCAATAAGTATATTTTAAAAAAATAATAAAAGGACATTGCCTAATGGAAAAAAAAAATTGTAGCTATATCAACACTAGACTTAACTAGCGTAAATTGTGAATTATTTCAAATTGTTAAGCTTTTTGTTTTGAGTTAAGGCTTCTCAATTCAATACAAGTAAACAAATCAATTGTTTTTAAAGACTAAACTGATCTTTCTTTTATTTCAGCTTAATATAAAGGATATTGAAGAGAACATTCTATTAAAAGCAAGAAAAGAGTGTAAAGAAATCAATGAAATGGACTTTGTTGTATCGGTAAAAAAATATATTTACTTAAGATTGTATTTAGCTAAATTTTCTATACAGTTGTTAAAATCAATATATTTGGCAAAGTTGAAACAATTTAAACTGCAATTTAAAGACAAAAAATTATGAACTACTTGTAAGTACCTCTTAGCGTTGCAATGCCACCAGAATAAAGAATGAACTTATATTTTAACGACGTTTTATTCAAGTGCTTTTAAATTCACAATATTTTTTTTCCGCTTGGTGCGTACATTTAATAACTTAGAAAGATTTGTGACGCATGAGTAGCCCACATACAGCTGTCCATGTAAGAGACATTTTTTTTTTCTAATTCAGTCAACACACTTGTATGAAATGTTCATATTATTTGTTAATGTTCGTTGTAAATGCAAGTGGCACTTGAAACTGCAGACATTTGAATTCAAATTGCATAATGTTGTGAAACATTGGGATGCGTTGAAACATTTAAATTTCCGATCCTGTCCATTATCTTTTTCACTGAAAGCTTGTTACCATTGCAAAGAAGTGGTTGATTTATGTTTCGGGAAGTAAAGATAGGCACTCATATTTTCGATGTTAAAATGTACAACGACATAACTGGAAAATCAAGTGAATTTAACATTTCAGTTTGATAATAGACAACTTTTAAATTATTTATTAGAGTATCAATAGAATTATACATTAAACGATAACGCTGTGCATTGCATTTCTATTTGAATTCTGAAATTGATGGTATTGACATTGTTGTTTTGTGTTGCTAGTATGGCACATGCATTGCGCCACTGATGTAATTCTGTGTGATATTTGAACAAAGCTTTTTGAATCAATTTGTCGGTGTTTGCTGCGATTTTACATAATCTATTGGGCAATGTGATAAGTTGTATGGATTCATCAATTGCCCTTTTACCATTCCGAATAGCCGCCAATTGTTTTGCGAAATGTTCAGCAGATACATCATGTTGTGATTGTAAGTGCAAATTGGTCTTCAAATTCTATTTCTGTGCGTATCGCCTTAAAAATGATGATTTAGGACATGCAATTAATTCATCAGTACCTTTCTGAACGTGGTATAAGTTGTAAAATTTGTAGAAAATTACTGGACAATAAAATAAGTGGGCCACCGAAGAACTGTAAATTTCCTCTAAAATAATTTAGTGTACGATGAGGTGTTTCCTATGATTTTTGTGCACCTTAATAAATCAGTCCAATATAATGAGTTGATATGATTTGGGTGCGTTATTCATTACATAGTTTTTATTAATATTACATGTTGGTGCCTCAGTGATTTGAAAAATCAACAGCAATTTCAGTGCTGAATGCGCTATTTGACCACCATCCAGAAGAGTTGCTGCAAATCTAGATAGCGTCTCAACATTAACATTTTTCAAATATATGATAAAGTATTTAAAACAAATCAACTTACAGAAAATGTTAGTGCAATACGTTATCGTGATCATATGGTTGCCAAATAAATTAAATGAGAAAAGATTTGCTTGCGCATATAACAAATATGAACATGCGCTTTGGTTTGCAAAATTATGTCACAATCTAGTCTTTGTTCTGGAACCAATTTTGGAAGACTATTTTGAAAAATGTACATGATTCGTCAATATCAATGTGCATTTCTCTTGTAAATCACCATGAAAAACAGATTGTTTGTAGCTCAATTGAGAGCAGTCATTTCCAATTGAATCAGTTCTTTATTAGTGATTGCAAAACATATTCCTTCATATGAAACGAATGCCTTATTAAAACCGTATGTTGTTAATCGCATTTGCATTCATTACACACACACACACGATTTAGGATGTCTTCACTCATGAGTCTTTGTATTTCCCCAAACAGCTTTTGGATTGGATGGGAAACACGTTATCAATTTGATTGCAAGCAAAGTTTGTATTTTTTGTGATTGAGCAATATTTTATGCATTAGATGGACCAGAGTCCAATTGTGCATCGTTTTCCAGAAGTTTTAATACTTGGCAAGTTTTACAATAAGTGGCATATACTTGGCGGTTTAGTGCTCTAAGTTCATGAAAGGATGTCTGTCAACGTATGCTCATAACAGTAATCAAAATTAAAAAGCAGTTAGCATTATTAGTGTGAACAGTATATAGACGACGTAATACGTCTGTAAAGTTTAAATTGCAATGCCCTTCAACATTTTTATTTTTGCAGCCTTGAATCTTGTTTACTGATATATTTCATATGTAGTATTGTTGCACTTCAGTGTAAAGTAGCGCGTTGCAAACATATCATTACCACACAACAAGAAAATGCCGTTAACTTTTTAACGATGTAGACAATTCTTTTACATGTTCATTTTCTATTGTTAAGTACACGGGCTGTCAATTTTCAAGGCGCATTACCAAATGAACAACCGTTGGATGTCTTTCATGGATTAGACTTGATAAAATGCACTTTACTGCTTCGTTGATGATAATGGGGCATCCACTCTTATACTGGAATATCTTTTCGATGGATGCAGTTGCATTTACAATTCCAAGAATGGCCATATCGCTTCATGTGTTAGCATATTTGCAAATGTACTTGATCGATTTCACCGAATTGTAAAACTAATCTCTGATTTGAGTTTCTTACTTTTTCGAGATTTACGGTGAATAAAGTACATCCCAACGTATATTGACATCGAGATTATTGTTTCGAACAGTTAAAGTGATAGATTGGCTACCTTCTTCAGTTGATCTCCGACACTAAGTTTGCTATCCGTCATTGCCTCCGCAAGTAAGGCACTTGGGTATCGGTTCATGCATTTTTCATGAGACATACATGGTAAATTGTTTTTGTAAACTAACCTCACAGACCATGAACCCGTTTTTTCCGTAGTTTTTGCTCAAATTCCGCAAGTCTTATTTCTTTATCTAGTTTGTCACGTTCGTATTATCTATTTCTATCTCTCGGTTCTGTCACTTTTTATCTACACGTTCTTGATCTGTCTATCTCTAAGTTTGTACTGTCTTGTTCGGCTGTAACTTCTACATTTAAGTTTGGATGTACGTTCTATGTATCTCTGTTTAGCTATACGCTCTTGTTTTTTCTATTATGCATTAAGATCTAGCTATCTCTTTTTATCTATATACTCTTGTCATCTCTGTGTTTCCAAAACTTCTTCATCTCTCAATTTTTCTAAACGATCTTGCTCTCTCAATTTCTTCTTCTTCTTCTTTATCTTAAGGGCCCACGATCAATTTATTGATCATTTTGGCTCCTATGCATGTAGATGGAATTTGCAATGTTTCTTTTACTGGGGTTGATGACGAAATCATGCACTAGGGGTTTGAAGGCTTGAGGCAATAGACACACATGTGTCTAGTGTTGTCGCATCAACCGTTCCTTTTGAAAGATTGTTCCAGTCCCTGATTGTCTTGGGCAGGAATGAGCAGCTCCTATACTGACTTCTTGCTGGTAGGAGCCTGAATTGCCTGTGATTGCCTCGTCGCTGTCTATGGGGGAGAGGGACGAGTTTCTGTTTAATACCGGAACAGTGGACCACCCCATTATGTATCTTGTAAATCATGGAGAGCCTGGATTGTCGTCGTCGTTTCTCCAATGGTGACCAGCCTAGTGTTTCTAGCATGCTGCCAACACTAGAGGTATTCCTGTAGCGGTTTAGGACAAAGCGTGCTGCTCGTCGCTGGACCGCCTCCAACCTGTCAATGCTCTTCTGGGTAAATGGGTCCCAGACTGAAGATGCATAATCTAAAATCGGACGGATAAAGGCTTTATATGCTCTTTCTTTCACACATGAGTTGCCAATCTTTAGATTTCGCCTTTAAGAACCCTAGGGTCTTGTTTGCTTGGTTACATTGTTAATATGCTCGTCCCAGCGGACCTCTCTTTGAATGGTAACACCCAGGTACTTTACTGTGGAAACTGGCTCAAGTATATGGCCGTGCAGTTCGTATTGGTAGTGTAGAGGAGTAAAACTTCTAGAGACTGATAGTGCCTGGCACTTGGCAGGGTTAAATTCCATGTCCCAGCTTATCACCCACTCAGCTAACAGATTGAGATACCGTTGTAGCTGGTCATGGTCCGATCTGTTCGCGATCGTCCTATACACTGCAGTGTCATCTGCGAACAGTCTTGCCTGTGATATCAGTTTCTCGGGTAGGTCATTAATGTATGCTAGGAACAAACAGGGGCCCAAGCCTGATCCCTTCCCACATTCCCATTTAACTTCCATATAACTTCCACAAGTTCATCTCCTTGATAACGAAGTAATATACGCCGATGTTTAATCTTATCTAAAGTCCATTTCCTACGAACATATCCCGCCATAGAAATATAAATTAGAAGTGAGTATACGGTTAAAAAATCAAATCTAGTTTTGGGACCATTCGAAGTCTGTTTAAACAAAATAAACATTCGAAAATTTAAAAAATAATGTTTTAAACAAATAAAAACCCAAATTGCATGGTTTGTGGAACGTCTTACAGCAGCGGTTCTCAACCTGTGGGTCGCGATCCCTTTGGGGGTCGCACGACCTTTTCCCAGGGGTCGCCTCAGACCATCTGAAAACACATATGCTCTACATTTATGAAGTAACAACGAACATAATTTTGTGGTTGAGGGGTCACCACAACATGAGAAACTCTAATAAAGGGTCGCAGCATCAGGAAGGTTGAGAACCACTGTCCTTCAGGAACTAAAACATTATTTAAAAACGACACACTTGGGCTTAATTAAGTTCAATGGTTCTTGGGTTAAGTGTAAAAGATTCTTTCACAAATTTCAATGTTACAAAATTGAAAATTATGGGATACAGTCTTTATAGTGAATGTAACCGGGACCGTTCACAGGCATTGCAACATTAATGGACAGTATATGGTTGAATCGATGACGCTGGAAAGTTTGTGAGTATTTCGCCAATATAGGACCGCGTATAGGCAGCGTGATGTAGTGCGTGACGTTGGTTGGCCGTAAAAATGGGAGAGGGCGTTTTTTCAAAAAGGTAACCGGAAAGGGGCACAAGACATCGGCAGCACACTGAATGCTGCAAGGGACGTGGTATTTCAGGCTAATAACTGGACACGGTAGAGCGGTGCTTTGGGATGGCAAAAGGCTCTCTGAACACTAAGCCAGTTATATGCACTCACCGAAATTAGACTGCTGCTAGACAGGACGTTGGTAACTGGATAGAAGGCTTGAAGTTGTTAAAATGATAGAGAATGGCCCGTAGGTACTTTCTGAAACTGGACATGACGTTAGCAACTTGCTACATGCAGGACGTATGTTATTCACTGGAACTTAACAGGACTTGTTAACCTAATACAGGAGAGGACCAATGTTTCCTCTAAGGTTTGCTTGTGGGTATGCACAATCATACAGTTGAGTGCAGAGTTTTACAGCATCAATTTTTTATGTGCACAAATTTTACAGCCAACAAACACACACACACACACACTCACACACACACACGGAAATTACATAATAGAACATCAGCGCAAAAACGTTTGTGGAAATAAATAAATGAATCATAACTAAACAGTTTTAATAAGAAATGTCATAGCAGTTTATCCAATTTGTTACGCACTGCTGTCTGTAGTGAGAAATTAATATCTTGTTTTATGTTATCGCTCGGTCAAAAAGACGATATTATAGAGAAATACAATAGCAAAAATATGATGCTCAAAACAGTACTAATTAAAATTAATAAGATTTATTGATGTAGTGATAAAATTAATAAACATAGAAATATAATTACAAATCATCAACTTACAGAGTAGGATATGTGAGAAACCGGTACACAGCTAATACAATCTACCAATTAATAAAGTACAATAATGATTGCGAATAAACACATAGAATAATACACGTATCTCGTGAAGTGAAATATCTCTCCATCAATCACAGTCCCTTTGTGTTCTTTGGACCCCTTATACATGCAGCGTAAGACGCGTTGCCGAAACGATTTAGACAATGTTTACATTTCTAGTCCACTCACAAGCTTTCCACAAAATATCATGATAACAGATTATTTTTTTTAAAAGCGGTAATGGTATTAAGCAAAGGCCAGAATCAAAGGAAATAGGCCACACCCAATACTAACGCGGCGACACGTAAAAATGTGACGAAAACACATCGCCTACATAATGCCTCCCCTCTTTTAAAAAATGACATTTATCAAAATGGAATTAATTTTCCCTTTAAACTATTAAACAAAAGCTTCTCAACAGCTTATAAACAATAACATAAGTTATATGTGTAGTGAAAATTAATTTCTGAACCAAGTATCAGCAATAACATTATAATTGCCTTTAATATGTTTTATGTCCGAATGATGCTCTTAAAAAATAGATTTCATCTTAACAATCTTTGAATTTTTGAGAAATACAAAGGTAAAACTACAACAACCAAAACATTTGCAAATTAAAATTAATAAGATTTTTTTTTAGTGTTAATATAATTACAAAACAAAAGAAATAGCATTGCAAATCACAAATTGTCAGAGTATGGTAGATCTTGTACTGGTACACAGTTAGTGCAACGTGCCAAAAATAAGGTACAATGATGAATACGAATAAAAATATATAAGTACATAAAGAATTATACGCTTGTCTTGTAAAGTTAAAAATATCTATCTGAATCAATCTCTGAATCTCCCTTTTATATCTATGCGTCGGTAGAACAACCGCTTCTAGAAATCTCTTCTACATTGTTTATCTTTCTAAATTCTATTAGAATATATTAGTAATGTTTAGTTGGTTTCGGCAGTAAACACGTTAAGATGTGAAAAAATAGGCTACGCACAATAAAAACGCGGTGTCTGCTCTATCGTCGGCACGAGGGAAGCCTGACGTAACACGTCCTACACAACATCTTCCCTCGTTTTACACTTGGCTGATTATTATTTAAAATTTTTAAACCAAGATCGCTTTAACCACTCAATATTATTTTTGTTTCTAATAAAATATATAACTCTACGCATATTTCCGTATGCTAAAGTACACATCTGTCACATAATCGGAGATTAAGTTTTGATGTCAAAATGAACCGAATTGTAACTTAACATGATTTGTTCTTATTTGAATGAGTAATTAGTGAATTAATGAATGCTATTTCACTATGAAATTTTCTGCACTCATTCCCTCAACAAGCATTTTTTCAATTAAAATTACTTTTTGAATATTAAATTTTTATTTGCTTCAAAAATTTGATAAATGAAGTTTTTGGAATAAAAAATAAGGAAAACGTATTAAATGTGTAAATAAAAAAAGCTAAAAGCGTATGTCTTTTGTTAACTAGTTAAAAAGAAATGACTTATATTTGTTGATTTTACTTCTTTCTGAGAAGAAATATTTTGTCCGTTTTGTAAAGTTTAAATATAGCATATAAAAGAATTTAAATATATTCTATTTGTTGCACATTTTTTTTTATATCGGTACAATAAAAGAAATGACTATTATTGTTTGAAAGAAATGCAACTTATTCAAAATAATTATTGCGCTTATTATAAGGATACCTTTGCTCATTTTCTCTCTATATGTATTCATATATGTATATCCTTATTTATTGATTTATATAAATATATGTAAAATATTTATCATTTTGTTTTCTATTTCTTGTTAAAATCAATATCAGACAGCATATTTTGATTTTGGAATGAAAGAAGAAAACCCCGTAGAAAAATTGAAGGTTTATACAAAGAAAAATCCTACTGAGGCTAAGGTGTTTACAAAGGAAGAGGTAAACTACTTTTATAGGATAATCTCATTTTTTTTTTTTTTTTTTTTCCAAAAAAACATAAAAAAAAAATCATCAATTTATTTTTTTTTTTTTTTTTTACATTTTTTAAAAAAAATTAAAAAATTTTTTTTTAGTATTATCTTATTTTTTTTTTTTTTTTTTTCCAAAAAGACATAGAAAAATAATCATCGATTTATTTATTTATTTTTTCATTACAGTTCTTAAAAAAAATTAAGAATTAAAAATAAAATGCTTTTGATTTTCATAAAAAAAACGTTTATTTCAAATATTGTAATGATAAAAACCTACTGAATTTAAACTTTGCATTAGTCAACATATTTCCATTTGATTAATAACAATCTAATTAATGAATACAGAGCAGCAGAATATTAGGGCCTGGAACCTATAAGGAAGTTGTCATCAGAGTTTACAGCCGATCTTTAAAAGACAATATAAAGAATGCCCTTTATGTAGCTTCGAAAAACTGGTTCTCAAATTGGAACAACACAGTTGAAATGAAACAATGTGCAGAAAGGTAACTGTATATCTTTATCTAGTTTGTTAAAGTAAGTAAATGAAGGGCTGCTGGAATGACGTTTGATTCAATAGAGTTATGGTTAACGTTTATATATTAACGACAAATTAAATTCCACATTTTTCTCCCATCCCTTTAAGAGTTACTAGAAGTGATGAGACAATAATGAATGTAAACCATTTTAGAAGCTGACAGGCAGAAAAATAAAACCTACATCAGTTCGTTCACATGAAATTTTGGATTAATTTGTCGGTTGACCGAAATACAAAATTGTTGATACTGTTGCGGGCATTTATTGGATTCAGTCATTCGCATATCATGGATTAAACTCATTGCTTACTTATCATATTCAAAACAAACCCTCGCTGCTTTATCAGAAACCTCAGCTTAGAAATTCAGCTTTATTTATTAAGTGGGCAGAGGCATTGTCATCTGCATCAAAGACCACTCATTAGAGTAAGTTTAGTAACTAATCTGATTGTACATTGCGGCTACCGGGCAGCGTGAATAACAAGTTGTAGCTAGTCAATATCGATAGTAGAATATGATGGTCTTAAGCAAGTAATAAGCAGAGCATTTTAAAATACAGTTTAAATAAACTTTAAGTGCTTCTCATACAATTCAAAAGAAAAACCTTATTATTGGGTAACATATAGCAGCGAATATTGAATGATGATCAGTTTCAGTCTAATGATGAAACTGACAGTGCCGATGAAACCACATGCAAAACTAAGCATTGGGTGATCATCTGATGTATTCTTACTCAGACTAAAGTTGAAAGAGCCGCTACTAAACTACACCGCTATAAAAATGAGAAAAAGTTGCTGAATAATTTAATCGGATAAAATAGTGAAAACATAATTAACATCGATATCTGACATTGTCGTTATTTTCCAAAACTTGTCTGTACATCCCAGCTACCTTAGTTAGTTCCATGGGAACATTTATCTAGGCATGGTGGATACGTTGTAAATAAGACACGGTCGCTACCATGGCCAAATACTTTTAATAAGATGTGTGTTTTCGTAGTTGGCTATCTGATGACAATAAAACTACAATTGTGTGTTATTTAGTTAACATTAAATACCAAGTTTTCTCTATAGCTTTTACAACAAATTTTTTTTTTTTAATTAACGGAAAATAACTAAGAATTAATCGTTACAGGTCATAGAATAAAGTTTTTTTTTTAAATTTTAATTTTTAAAATGAGAAAATAGAAATAAAATAAATGTAAAGAGCTAAAGCCAATGTCCTTCCTATATTTTATAAGGTAAATATTGCTACATGGCAAAGAAATATTAAGTTAGTCATATCATAATAAATCTATATTTTATTGTTCTTTTATTTCTTGATAATTAATAAAATGACAATATTTATTTCAAACAATGTAGGCCACAGAAGAAGCCAAGAATTTCTCAGACATCCCCTGAGTTACTAATGAAAACTGAAAATGAAAACTCAAGCCAGTGACCTCATGTTATTTGTATTTAATATTTTGTGAATGGCTGTATAAAGGAACTCCAACGAATGAAATTTTTATTTGCGTTGTCTTCTATGGCTTGAAATGTTAAATTTTGAATCATCAATCCTTATGAGACATTAACTTCAAAGCAATGTATTCATTTGTATGTAAATTGGCATATGGGAATACATACTTCAAATGTATAGTTAAGACGACGAAATAATTAATTTTATTGTTGTTAACTTTTTGGCAATTTTTATTTGGCATATTATATAGAGAAATATTGTATAGCTTTGGCCGGTATAATTTGGCGTAGCTAGTAAGAGTAGGTTATATAGTCCTATTCCTTTTGAAATGAATTCAAAACAACAACTATGAATGAATAGCTTGTTCCACTCCTAGCATCGAATTCTTTATTTGTTATTTTATAAATTTTGTAGTTATAACAATAACCTTTTAGTTATTGACTTTTTGTTTCCCTTTTTTAATCACTCATGTATACGTTTAATAAAATTGTGGATTTGAAATTAAGGCGCTATTCTGTTCAATTAAAAACTATCAAACAAATTTTGCTGATCATATTTATGTTTTGGCGCTTCATGCTAATGATCCAATTGTTTTTTTTTACTCTATTCAAGGTATGCTTTCATTAAATGAATACGTTGATACATTGGTATACTAATTTTATCATACCATGGATGCATTACACATACATTTTTAGTGATTATTCCACAAGATTTATCAACTCCCCATTTATTTGCTCTATTTTATTTTAATTTGTGTTTTAAATGTTCTTCATTATTGTGTTATGGATATCGTGGAGCAACTTAATTTTAAGGATACTATGCATACAATTATTCAAGACGGTTTGCAGTCTATTATAATCTGTGTTGCTTTTTCACGATCAAACTGAGCCTTAAAGCGAAACAGACTTGCTTTGTAAATCTTTGCCTAAAAAATAATAAGCAACAGATGGTAAAGTAGTTGTCTTGATGGTATAGGATTACATTGATTAGATATTTCTATCTCTATATATATATTTTGAAATATTTTAGGCAGTTGCAAAGGTTTCAGTTTTTAAGGTTAGAGAGATGTTGGGGGGAATTAATGTACCCGGCTACAAGTGTAATACATTTTTTGTATGTAATCTTATTTAATAATCATAATAATATTAATTAGTGGTCTTATATAGCGTAATATCCCCAACCTAGGGCTGGGCTCACCACGCTGTACACAAAAATATTATCAAAAGAGACATGATGATGACCTTAAAATAAAATACATGAAATAAAGAAAAGCATGTTACCAAAAAAAAACAAAAACATTCGGAACATTATAATGTTTTCGATTTACCGAATTTGTATAGGTACCTATATAATTTTAAGTGCTAACTGCCATTTTGCTTAATGGACTGAGATAAATAGTTAATCTGTGAGAAATACGTTTCATAAAAGGTCTAAAGCTTTAGGCTGCATCCTTAATTGTAGTATCTTATATTTTCCGACTGCAGTATACTTCCATATAGAATCAAAAGCGATAATTAATTGTTTACGTGTACAATTGTTTTTGCTTTACAAAGTATTTATCCTAATTCGTACATTTAAATTCACCTTAATGCAATACTTCAATGAAGACACTCTTACTTTAAAATGTTAAAAAAAATATATATATTTACTATTTTCAGCAAATGAGACAATTTCCTTAGATAAGCAGTTTTTTTTTTAAATTTCATCAAGGCGTTCATGGTTGTTCATATCCTCGCAGCACTGATTTGAAGTTTTGTGTCTCTATGAAAAGTTGTGCAAAGCAATCTGTAACAAGTGTATTAAAAGCAAATCTCTTAATGGATATCTTTTTACGATGTTTGCAAAGAAAATTCTTAGGTTTTGATGAGGTATTGTTTAAATACATTTGTACTTTAACGAAACTTCTAGTAAATGTATTGAATATAGTTTTGAATCATGGTTTTCAATGATTTGGAAATACTCAGACGTGTGAAATATTTAGGCTGAACTTTAAAATAAAATATTATGACGCATATATGGCATACTTCCGTTTTTGTGAGACGATGGAGCAGCTATGTAGTCCTAAACTTCGATGAGTGTCTCACTAGGCCAATCCTATAATGACAATCTCGACGCATTTCTAGAATATTGGTTACTGGTAAGATTTTGACTTCCGTATTGTTCTTTTTATTGCAAAGGAACTAGTTTCGCGAATGTTCTGACTTTTTGACTACTTCGTACACTGCTGTTCGCCAGCTGGTACGTTCTTCGGCAATGAGCCATTGTTTTGAATTAGGACATACAACTAATCAAATATAAACATTTACATATTAATTAATGCAATGATATCGCTTTATAGTTTTTATTGTTTAGTTTATTTCACTGTTTTTACAGTAGGTCCCACGTATTTATATTGCCCATGAAAAATCAAGCTAGAAGCCTATTGTGTGTTTCATAAAGATGCTTATAATGTATGATTAATATGTAAAAGATATCATTATTAAAAAAGTAAATTTTCTCGGGACTGTAAAGTAATTATCATTTGTTAATGCCTTTTAAAATATGTATGGATTTTAAACATAGTGCTTTGATCATGCTAGAATAGCATGGCGACAAGCGCGATACAATTATAGTGTATCAATCATCATCAATAACCATATGTTAGCTTGGAGGTTGAAAGGTCTGACTGAAGTGAATCATTCCAAAAAGCTGATTGTCTAGAATTTAATACCAACCAGCCGAGAAAAGTAAATACATCTCTGGCACCCCAGGTGGATGAGATTCGTTCCACATAGCACGCTTTGTTTACTACCTTTAGCTATGTGATTCTTATAATCAATTATTTTAAAACATACAGAGAACGTTTTATTTAGACTTTGGGCAGCAAACAAAATTGCATGAGAAACCTTGCTTTGTTGATGGAAGAAATCAAAACGTTCTAAATAAAAGCTTCTTTATAAAAGATTTTGCCAAGCAAAAAGTATCTTCAAATTCCCCCAAAGCAAATCACTATAGAAACACAGTTTATTGCTTATTCATTACCTTCAATAATTTATTTAGTCCTTTTTAATAATAGCTTTTGTTATAAGGGGTTTGTGACCAAATTTTTTGGGAAAAAAAAACTATGTCAAATTTGTTGGAGATTTAATGCCTATTTTCTTCATGATATTGATTGGAAAGTCTACCAATTAAAAAAAAAACATAATGAGTTTAAAAGTTTAACTGAAAACAATAATTTAATAGATCTTTGAATGTGCTCCATTCTAAATTTAGGCTTATTTAACATGCTTTCAAATTAAGTTATTTTGGTTAAAGTCCAAAGGCGCAATTCAATGTAAACATACCATTTTTATTTAACTCTTTTCATTAAATATTTTAAGAATTTGAAAGGAATTTATAGTGGATTAAAACACTTTACTGGAGCAAAATATAATTATTTGTGTTCGGTCCATTGCAATTTATCTATCAGAAATTCCCCCCCCCCCATACACTTCCGATTTTCAGGGGGGGGGGGCTATGCCAGTTGCCAGTTGCCAGTGGCCAAAGACATAGCTAAGGGATGGCAGATGGGACATACTTCCCAGGTTACCAGACTTGTGGGTGTGGGACACAAATGGGTGTTGGTGGATTTAATAGGCTAAAAATAACCTGTTTCAGAGTTAGAAAAGGGGGGGGGGCTTAAAAATGGATATTTTGGCCTGACGCCAAACACTGTAAATACGTCACTGCTAATGGCGACGAAATAGGGCGGATGGACTGGTCCACCCAGAAGGCACTATTTCTTTCTATGGTGATGTGTCATTTTTGGAAAACTGCAGATTCTATATCGTGAATGGGAGGAAGGCATACATATTTGGCCGCTCATGGCTGCCTTAAGAGTAGCTACGCCACTAGGCAGTGGATCTATCGATACCATAATCGGCGACCATTTTCTTTAAGAAATAGGGCCGAAATTTGTAGCCCCGATAAATCTTGAACAGTGGAGAGGTTTTAGGGGCTTGCTCCACAGAAAATGTTTGATTATTTCAAAATCAAGAGGTTTTTTTTAATATACTTGAATTCGATGTTTCTATTATACCCTTTGAACAGATAAGAACATTTGTAAAGTTTTGTGGGGGGGCATTATTTAGCTCAGTGCTACATATAAACTGAATTCACTCAGTTCGTAGCATGCTCCAGGGCAATCATTAGGGATAATGTTATAAATAACCCCATAGTACGCCCCTGATCAGAATGTTGGATCGGGTGCATAATTAAGAGTGCTTAAGACAGTCGTACAAACTCAAAATGCAAGGGTGCATTATTTTGCCACTTATTTGAATTAGTTGTTTCTTTAAGGCAATTTTGTGGAGGCTGTAATCTGGTTCCCAAATGCAAAGCACCTCTCTCCATGGGCTGGATTAGCCCAAGGTACAGCTTGGCACCATTGGCGTCGCAGGAATTGTTGAAATATTTCATTGTACCAGTGTTATCCACAATGGACCCAGACTCAAGCTATTCGGATGTCATTTGTGGTAGTTTATTTTACTTGAACTGAAGAAGTACTTTTCAAACATACAGTCAATTCAAATATCTTTCATTTGATAAATCATTTTGTCTTAAAACTCAACAATAATATTTTTAATAGTTCTTTTAATCCCAACTTCTCACTTATGGTACCCGGGTGCGAGTTGTTGCAGCCAATTTCTCACTTATTCAAATTTAATGTAACATTGTAACGAATTTCTTAAGCAAAGATTTAACTGGGTTACATGACTTGAAAACTCTTATCTGTAAGCATATACATCATTAATTTAAGCGCTGCAATATCCGTGTCAGTAATTATGCTATTAACTAGACGTTGGAATTTAGACGGTACGTTTGTCTTTCCAAACGGCATTACGTTTCATCGGTATATAACATCTTGAGTAAAAAAAGCAGTGATTACTTTTGCTTTGTCTAATAGGGTAACTTGAAATTCTAAAGCGTATTTTAGTAAAAAAATGGGGAAAATATATGTGTGTGGTAAAGTTGGGGCTTGCACGTATCCCTTTTTTTCAAATACAAAATTGAATACAAAAAATTTTTAAATAATAAAATATAATGTATAGCCTTGTAGAAAAGTCAGCAATAGAACAGAGAGTTTTAACATATCTGTGCTTCTTAAAACATATTTCAAGATAAACGAAGACGATATATCAATTTGTTATCTTTAAATCCGATGATATTACAATCGTGATAAAGAAATTTAATTTAAAAATCAGTATAATTGTTATGTAAACAACTTGCAGAAACTGCACTTCTATTAGGGTGTGGCTTACTAGAAATATTCTTCCCTTTGACCTTGACCTTGTTTACCACAAACTAAAAAACAATTGTCTGTTCTAATAGAATTTTGTGGAAAGTTCGGGAGTTTACTGGAAAGGAAAACAATATGTAAGGTTTTTTCAAATGCCTCGGTAGAACCGACTATATATTTATAGTCCTTTTATTTATAATCCTTCTATATAAGGGGATTCAGAGAGAGGGAGGGAGCTCACGTGATATTTTTACTTCACGATACAAGTGTGTTTTTCTGTGTCTACTTAAATGTGTGAATTCGTATTTTTCATTGTACCTTTTTTTTTTTGCACATTGTATTAACTGTGTACCGGTAAAAGAAAAACATACTCTGTAAGCTGATGAATTTAATTATATTTCTTTTATAGTGTAATCCATAATAACTTAACAAATCTTATTAATTCTAATTAGCAACTGTTTTGAGCGCCGTAGTCTTTTTTTAGCATTTGTTATCATCTTGTTATGCACTGTTTTGGAAGGAGCCATACAGGTAAATATGAGATTAATTTTCTCCCTATAGACAGCAGTGCGTAACAATCCGTTATATATTTTTTTTTTATTAAATTGAGTTCATGGGCTTTGACAAACAATTGGTATAATTACATAAATATAGCCATACTTCAGAAAATGTTTCAAAATAATAATAATAATAATTTCCCATTGCAACTAAGTACATTTACATTTTAAAAATGTATAAAAGAAACTCTTAAATGTCGAAGCTAAATGGTACGCGCATATTTAGGAGAATAATCAATATGTTGTTATTAAAGTATGTATTGTAAATATTGATTGAAAACATATATAAGCTCGAAAGAATGAAAGTGGGAAGAGCTTTATGAAAACACATTTATTTTGCACATATGAAAATTTTATCTGAAAATTTAAAAATTTTTATTAAAATTTTATATATAGTTTAGAGGCTTGCACAAATACAAGTCAATATTTTCATTTAATGTAAAAAGGTATAGTGTTGTTAAAATTTAAAAAAAAATATATCATTAGATAGGAAGTAGTATATTTTTATGAGATTAATAATAATACTAAAACAAATACCCCCAATGATGTTAAAGCTTCATTAATATAGATATTAAAATTAGTTTAGATATTATTATAACCTTACGAGTTCTGTTAGCTTTACGGTACCTTTAGCGCGCATGTTAGTTTAGGGATGTATTCTGCTCTACCTGTACACTAGTAAGTTCGGCAAAAGTATAAAAGGCATGATATTTCCCGCAAAAATATTTTCAGATGACACATAACTGTACAAGTGTTTCCGCCCTGATCATTTGGAGTGTGATACTGCTGTTAAGGTTTTAGAGGACTGATGTCTTGCTGTGAAAGATTGGATGTCATCAAACAGACTAAAATTAAATGATGATAAGACTGAGCCAATTATTTGTAGTTCATACGCAAATCTTCGGAAAGTTGCCATCGAATCAATAAAAGTGAATCAAAGATCTTCTTGTCAGAGACATTGGCTTATATATTGACAGTAAACTAGAATGAGTCCCCACATTATTTCTGTTTTTAGGGCATGCTTCTGTCATCATTGCGCCCTAGCCTCAACTCAATAAGAGAACAATCAATGCTGTAGCGGTAACTCTAATCCGGTCAAGATTAGATTACTGTAACTGTTGTTTGTGGGGTTGACCTCAGACCCAAATTCAGAAACTCCAAAAGGTACAAAATACTTCAGCACGTATTGTATCGCGGATAAAGAAATCTGTACACATCCCTTAAGATCTACAATATCTCAATTTGGTTCCTGTGAGTAAGCGTATTAACTACAACATTATCTCATTGGCGTACAGCTGCATAGAAGGCTCTGCACTTGAATATCTTAAAGAACTGATTTATAAATATATATCCTTCAAGAACCTACAGACTTTAACACAATCCGTACTGAAAATTCCCAGTATGAATGAACACACAGAAAACAATCTTAAGGAGTGCGCTTTTTTTTACTCGATAGCGCCAAAATTATGGAACAGTTTGCCTAAATTTTTGAGAGAATTGAAAATGATAAAAAATGAATTTATAAACATTTTAAAACGTTTTTGTTCAGATTTAAGAAAACCAGAGCGCAGTGAGCATGCTAAAGTAGCATGGATACGAGTGCTATATAAATAATTAAATTTGTTAATTAAATTTTAACGTTTTATTCCTAATTTTGGCGGACCCCAATTATTATTTTTTTATTTTACACGGCTGCCATCTTGGTTTTCGTGACCCTTGATCACGCAAAATATCCAGTGTCGTGGCAACCTTGATGCTTGTCATAGGAAAGAACATGGCATGTCTTTATTACATTTTGCCACTTTTTCCTTTAAATGTGTATTATAGATCATTAATAATATTTATTTAACATATACAAGTAATTATGTTTTTAACACAAAAATTATGGAAATTTTCAAGAGACGAAATGAGTGCCATGTTCGGTAAAAGAACCATCTCGTCTGTTCCTGCAAGATAGTTGACTCTACATGGTAACTAGTAGGGTAGACTTGACTACCTGAAGCTAAAAACTCGCGTCAATACGTCTGTCTCCCAAGGTAAAGGACGGAGAGGGTTACTTTGTAATCTCCCTGTGGGAGAAGGTAAGAAAACAGAATCAAGTTACTATTCATAACACGTGGCTAGTAAATTAAATAGAACTCTAGCGAGGGGAACTTGAAGATCGGTGACAGGGCTCAGGCCGATTGTTGGCGTTCGTGCTACTGGAAGCACTAGGCAACTTGCCGCTGGTCACCTTAATAATTTTGCAGCTTAAATGCAACAGGGTCAGACGAAAAATCCCCAATCTCACCAAACTACTCCACAGCCGGGAAATGAACATAGCTCTTCTTCAGGAATCCCTACTGAAAAAGCACCAATTGCACATCTCGGGCCTTTCAGTTGATTGCTGCACTTGCGTCAAATGCCGAGGGTTGGTAACTCTTGTGAAAAACCACCTCACAGTGAACTAGTAGAGAGCAGAATCATTGGTGGGAGGGATACACTGACCCAGAGAATAGTCGTAGGGGTAAGTCTTTCACCATTAGCAACATTTAAAACACATCTAGTAACACTTTGTGCCTGACCTTGCAGCTAACAACCCTCTTTAGCAATAAAATAATAGCAGTGGATCCCAATTCCCATATGAAGGATATGGGCTATTCTGGTACTAAAGCCTTAGGGTGCTATTTAAAGGAGGTCCAGCTCACGACAAACCTCATCAGACTCCAAAATGGCAATATTTAAACAACTCTGCTATATACTGGAAAAAGTGACATGTCACGCCCTGATATAACACTGGTCTCGAACGAGCTCGAGGCAAAGATCCAGTGCGAAGTCCTGGATGAATTTACCAGTGACCACCGACCACCTCTCATCACAATAGATCTGGTGCTTGCAAAGCCAAAGTTTGCTAGGAAACACTGGCTGTTCGGCAAAGCCAAGTGAACTCTATTCTGTGAAACACTAGAGATCACAATTTCCAATTCTTTTGGAACAAAATGTTGACAGAGATGGTTCGTGAACGAAAGAAAGACCGGACCAAAGCCGGAAATTAGAAGACTGTCGCTGCTTGAGCGGCTTACAGTAAAAGGATGGCTGACGTTGGGAAGGAGGTCAATAGTGTGAAAAAGGAAAAAATGGTTTGGGACATATGGGAAAACTAGACCTGAAAGGTGGAAGAAGGTCTGGTGATTAATGGACTCCCTATCCTGCATTGGAAGGGATCGAAATCTTTGTTCTCTGCAAACGGTAACAGGCATGGCTACCACAGATACCAAGAGTGCCGAGGTTTTGAATAAGCATTTTACATAATATCGTGTTTGGAGAATGCAGCCGAAAGAATGGTTAACCTGAGGCTCTATTGCTACCTGGAGAGTACCAGGAGCCTCAGCCCATGAAGTCGGGCTTCCGCAAGGGAATGCAGCCTATAGAATAGGTGCTCCGTCTTCTCGAGTCCAGAAAAAGTCTCATACAGTGTCTGTATGTTTTACCACGGACAAGCCTATAGCCGAGTTTGGATGTTCTGTCTATTGTTGAAGGTTAAAAAGTTGGGGGTAACTGCCAATATGTGCAGTTAGGTTTCTGGTTTTCTCAAAAACCGGACAATCAACACAAAATTTGGCAGTGAAACATCCAGGATAAGAACCCTTGAAGAAGGGCTCTCTCAAGGGTCAGCCCTCAGTTGCAGTCTTTTCCTAGCCGTGATCAATGACTTGTCACTTAATTTAGTAACTAGTGCCTCAATGTATGTTGACAATTTAATCATCTGGAGCACCAGTAAGGATGTCCACCGTTTGCAACGCTTTTACAGCAAGACCTTTCCGCTATCAACAGGTACATGTGACAGTGCCACTTGGGAATAAACACCGAGACGGTATATTCGATATTTATGAACGGGCTGAGCATTCTCAAACAAGAGATCGAGCTGAAGGTTTGCGATGTAGCGCTCAAATTGGACAAAAAACGATCTACCTGGGAGTCAAATTGGATCATAAGTTGCAAATGCATACATTTGTACAAGACCTCTGCTTCCAGGCAACTGCCAAACTCTATCTGGTGAAAAATTTGGCATGCACAAGTTGGGGTGCGGGCGAAAGAATGTTTAAATCTATATTCCTAGGCATTGTAATGTGGGTGATGGATTACAGAATACCAGTCCAAGCATATGCTAGCAAAACCGCATTGGAAAAGTTGTGCTAAAATATTCATCTGTGGTGCATTCAAGACCACACCCACAGCTGCTTTAGAGGTCTTGGCCAATGTAGAATCATTAAAAATAAGGAGTGAAAGAGCAAAATTAAGTAGAGAGGTACCAACTGCTGAACGATGAGGAACCGTGGTGTTTCAGGAAAACACGTTGCCTATCGGTTTCCTTCGTACAAACCGCAACGTTGTCTGCACCCGCTGTCAGATGACTGGAAGCCGTCTCTCTGACAGGTGTGCCGAAACCTCCGAAACATTACACAAGATAAACAGTGTCCCGTCTCCAAACACATAAATTGTAGCGACCACCAAGACAAGACGGACTTTTCAATAAGTGTGATCGTGGCTAGCAGGAACAAGCACAATTGGGTCGATTTGGAACACAGGCTTATCCTGAGTTATGGTACTTTGACGCCACATTGGATGAATATCATGTATCTTTTAACAGCTTTACCCTAGCTCCGCCCCTCCATGTCCTGACCTATTGCACTGGACTTTTTTCTCCTCTTTTCTTTTGCACTTAACTATTTAATCTCTCCCTCGCTTACTTTATGTCACATTTCTTTTGCTGTCCACAGATACTATTTCCAAGCTAAGTGATAGTTCTTATTTTTATTTGTATACAGTTTTTTCTGTTGTTTTGTTCGCTGACGAAGGCTTTCTGCCTACACGTTTGTTGTTTTGTTGCGTTTCTTTTTTCACGTTTAACCTTACTCTGTTTTACTAATTTCAATTTCAAGAAAACAGGGTGGCGGCAGGATAATAAAGCGATCCTCTTTCATGCACCAAGTCGTGGAGCTTGAGAGAACAGTCGACCTGCCTTGCAACAGAGAACGTTTGTCCCTAATCAAAGTCAATGTGCCATTTGCGGAACCATCACGTCTCTCCATACATTTGTTATTGACCGATGGAGCAATGACAAAACGTAGCCCTGAATATGTTCAGAAGGCAGATGTCCTTGAGACCATGGCTGTTTTTCAACATGCCAAAAAAGTGTTAACGGACGGCTCTGCCAATCTGAGTGAAAGAACCTGTGGGTATGGGGCGCTCATACTGTATCCAGTAGGTGAACCACCAAATAAAGAGCTCTTTGGGCCCTGTTGGACTGCAGCATTAAATTTCGATGAGGAGTTTGAGGCTATTCACATATTGAAAGAGGTGGAGCGTGCGGGGCTCGATGTGATCATGTACGCTGACTCGAGATCTGCTCTTGAGATATTGCAAAAGAGACCAGGCACCACTCACTTAGTTGACGACATCATTGATGACGTGTGCAAGTCAGTGAACCAGGAGGCAAAGGCCACAGCGCAATGGAACCCAAGTCATGTCAATGTCATTGGTAAAGAGAAATCGGACACTCTGGCGAAAACCGGGGCTGCCCAGCCTCAGCCAGATGCATCTTTATCTTATTTTTGGAATAACGAACAGGCTGGTGGACAGCACGACCGCCAGAGGCGTCTTTTCAAACCTGCCAGATCCCAGTAAACAATCACCAATAATGGGGGATAGGCCACAGACAGGGAATCTTTGTGACGCAAAAGCGAAACCGAGCATTGCCTCATCGGCAATTATTTCTATCGGCATTGCAGCATGGTCCCAAAGACTCTAGCGCACCTGTTGATCGAATGTCCCTCACTAGATTCCCGGGGCAAGCCAGGTTGGTTAATGAGCCCTTTGTGAGGAAAATGTTGAATGGCTCAGCTCAGCAGAAGGAGTTAGTAGCCAATTTACTATCCAGGGTCATAAGAGAGTAGTCTCAGACCTTCACCAGAATATTTTTTACGCCATGTTCCTCTTTAAGTCAGTCACTACATATTTTTAAATTTTTTAAATTAAAAATATTTTTTTTAATTTTAAGTTACAAAATTTGTCTCATGATCAACAAAATATTGATATAAAACTTAAGTCGCGCAATGCAATCATCCATAGGTTATGCGATGGATCTAGATAAAACACAAAATTATATGCATTAAGTATTATCTATACTCCATTTCATAAATACAAACACTTTTTTTTGCTTTTTTTTAAATATTTATACTCTTAGAACTTGTTCCTTAATTGTTTCTCTTCCCAATTTTTTTACGACAATAAAAAATAGATTTGTAGACAACTAAAGAGACATTTTGATAAAATATTTAAGTAACGGTCATTATATTGTCTATATGAAATACTCAATTTACCTGTGTGTCGATTTAAAGGATTTGATGGATATGTTGTTTTTTTTTTTTGTTTTTTTTTTATAACGTATAAAATAGTACTTATGAATATTAAAACAAAATCATCATTCTAAGAGTCCTTATGATAAAATATTACAGGAGAATATACAGGAGAAATCGTTCAAAATATGTCATGATTGTATCTTCACTTTATTAAGTTGCTCCATAACATAATATATCCTCGTACATATTTCCAGTTTTTGGCTGAAGTTTAAAAACATTAATGGAAATAGATTCGTACTTCCTTTTCTGTTTGAACTTTGATCCAATCAGATAGCCTAATAGCAAGTGACTTAATGAGACACGTGTCTTTGTCACACTCCAATTAAGAATTATTTTCCTGTCGGAAGATGGCAATTTAATTCATTTAATTTTCCTGGTGAATAAAATAATCGGGAATCGAATTATTCTTTCAGTTTTATACTTACTTGAACATGGATCAAACATAATTCTACTTGTCTATCTTCTGCGCTCAAATTATTTATTATTAAAATCCAGTATCATGTTTTTAAATTTCATTAATGCAGATATATTGTATTTTGCTGTGCATGTTGATACTTAAACTATGTCAGCATTTATGTATGATGTACTGAATTAATATATTTTATGTCGTTTTACGTATACGCGACAAAAAATTTTTGCATGGGGTTATCCAAGCATCGTGGCTTGACAGTCTATCCCAAATGTATGTAATACAGCTGCACACAAAATATAGAAGATCAATGAAAATGATGTTTTTTAGACAAATCATCTTTAGATTCTGTATTAATATTATACCTTCTCCGAAACAGGTAAAATGCATGTGTATTCTTCCATACATTCTGATAAAAGGGTCAGTTTGATTATTACTATATTTAGTATATTTATTTAAAAGAACACATTTTAAATAACTTTAAGATGACAATGAAAAATCTCTAATCACCTGGATCTTATTATTGTAGTAACAATGTCACATACCATTTCCCTTAAAACAGAAGTCATACAACTATTCTTATAACATGGAGAAGAAAACAAAATTTGTGGATGACATATTGCGAGATCAACAGACACACGACTGCATATTTAACTAATTTACAATGAATATTCCATAAGAAAGCTTTGAGCAAGAAGGTAGAAAAAACAAGTTCACAATAGCCTTAAGTTGTACCTAGAATTGATCGATATTTTTGTGTGGATCACAAAAGTGGTCGAAAGGGACTGAATGTTATTGTTTATTATGGTGAGTATAAACGTAAAACTCAATTAAATAGCATGGCATGGACAAACAATTGTATCAAATGTCACAAGGACTAAAGAAAAACTTGCTAATATATGCTGGTTATTAGATTTATAATGTTTAGTAAACGTAGAATACACAAATCTCACATGGTTGCATTTCAGTGCTAAATTGATAAGTGCTGCAAACATTTAAATATTCGTATTAGATACATTTTTTTAATTAATTCTAGAAAAATTTAAATATTAAAAAATATGTTTGACAAATAAAAACGTAATTAAAATCATTTTTTTTTAAATTTTTATTTTAACTTTTGAAACAAAGTGTGATAACACAAACAAGAATACTTTTAGAAACATTTATTATTGAATTATTTCCCGTTACAAACTTAATGTAAGCTAAGTAATTTAAGAAATATTAGATATGGTTGAAGATATTGTTTTGTTTTTTTTTACTTGATTTTTCCTTTTTTTTTTCTACACTAAAACATTATTATACTAAGTCCCAAGACCACATAGTAAATAAAAGTGCATGCTAAAACAATTGACCCTTATAAAGCGCATCCCCTCTAAACTGTCACCATAACACCACCAATATCATCATCATCATCATGTCCCTTAGTCCTTGGACCGTTGGGGCGCTACAGATGACATGTGAACTATCCTTCTTCATTCGTCTCTGTCTTCAGCACTACGCACTGCATTTCCCAATGTTAGTCCTGTCCGCTCTTTGATGTTATCCTCCCAAATTTTTCTTTGTCTTCCTCTTCTTCTCCCTCCTCTTGTGGTGCCCTGCAGTATTTCTTTGGCAAGCCCTTGTTTCCTTGGTACGTGGCCGTACCATTGTAGTTTGCGTTTTTTCACAGTCATCAGTAGGTCATCGTACCCCCCAATTGCCTGGCGAATCCTTTCTTTCATTGTATCATTGGAGGTATGGTCCCTAAAGCAGATGCAAACAATGCTTCTGAAGCATCTGATCTCCACCGCCTTTATTTTAATTTCAAGATCGGCCGTTAATGTCCAGGATTCGCAGGCATAAAAGAAAATGGAGAGGACTAATGATCCCATCAGCCTTATTTTGGTTTTGGGGGCTATATTTTTGTCACTCCATATTTTCTTGAGCCTCTTTACTGCTGTTATAGTCTGCGCAATCCTGAGCATCAGTTAATGTTTCGAGCCTTCGTCTGAGACTATTGCACCTAGGTATTTGAAGTGGCCTACAGTCTCTAGTCTTTCCCCTCCGACCTTAATTTCACTGGTGATGCCTGTGGTGTTATTTGTCCTCATTTTTGTCTTTTCAGAACTGATTAGTCTGCTGTAGGACGATGAGGTCTTATCACCTACTTCATAACTCTTCACACCTCGACATATTTACTATTATTAAAACGTCTTACTTTAACGTGATAAAAACTGCTTAGCACGTGCAAAAATAAGCCAGTATGAGAAAGTAAATCAGAGAGTGAAAGAGAGAAAGAAAGAGAGACTAAGAGAGGGAAAAAGAAAGATAGAGAGAGAAAGAAAGAGACAAAAATAGAGAGAAAGAGAGAGGCAGAAATAGAGAGACGGAAAGAGAAACAGAGAAAGAAAATGCAATGAAAAGCCGTGATCCATCATTTTAAATTCTATATTTTCAAAAAAATTATATACAAAAACTCATTTTTTAAATTAATTATACTTGAAAGCAAAATAATAATGTATACTGTTGATTATTAAATCACAGGTTTTTATATATATATTTATATTTTACCAGTTTTTTTTAACAAATATATATTTTCCTAAAGTTGTGTTTTTACCATATATATTTTCATTAATATTTAGTTAGCATTTCTCTTATTTTATCAACTGGGGAAATTTAAAAACTTTCTTCCAAAAAGTTTTTAAAAAATATTTTGTTTGCTGTGTTAAAAATTAAAATGCACTATTTTGATTAAAGATTGTTTAATAGAATTCTCGAGTGTGAAGATTTGTTTGGCACAATTTTCCTCAGACAAGTTAAAAACAATAAAAATAAATAAACAAATAATATTTAAATACAAGGATAAAATATTTTAAGGTTTATAAAACTTTGAGCAATGTTTGTGCAATTATGTTGTTTTAAAATCTCCAAAGCCTCAATATATTTTGATCCAGTATTCAATGGACAAGGCACTAACTGCCAAGAGAAAAGGGCAAAAACATTATGCAAACAACTTGCGCTTTCAAGAAAAACCCACCTTAAGGGAAAGTCCGCATTATATATTTATATACTACATTTTGTTCTAATTATGTAGAATCGTAAAGTTACATGTAACACACTTAGTCTTACTCTATCCATGATTAATGTATTAATTTCAAATTCAGTATATATTATAAACTTGGAATCCAACATAAGTTAATAATATATTTAAAGTCACTACGGTGTTATTAAGTCTAGTTCTTATAATTTTTACGAAATTCTAATGACTTTTAATACTATGTTTTGATGTAAAAATCTTAATTAAATTTTTGACAAAATTCATGAGCTATGCAAAATAATTATGCGTTTTAAAACAAATATATATAATACTAACATGTAAATACTATGTTGCATACACCATAATTTATATTAATATTTTTTCCAAACACAAATTTAGTCAAAAATACACCACTTAATTCAATATTATTGCTTTTAAAATGTATCGCTCAAATACAAACAATCATTTAAGCATATCGTGCAGACAAACACATATAAAAGTATCCCTATTTTGAAGACCAAATAATAATAATAATAATAAAGTTCATTTTAAAAAAAACACGCTTCATCCCCAAAGGCTCGAAGCGCGGTACAAAGTCAACAAAAACATATCTATAATTCACCACATTTAAAACAAACACAACACTACAAAAACTAATTACAAGCATACAATATCAAAGACTTTCTAGCCATTTCAACCCAGAGCAACACAGCAACACATGGAAAATAAGGTAGACAATCATCCCAGAAGGTATTTGCGAAATAGATGTGTCTTTAGATCTGTTTTAAAGGACTCCAGTGTCTGGTTGTTTCTAAGATCGACAGGAAGGGTGTTCCAAATTGTTGGACCAGCAAATGCGAAAGTGCGCTTTCCGTAAGTCTCAAGGCAAACACGTGGTGTCGAGAGTTTGCCACTATCGGATGAGCGGAGCTCTCTACTGGGTACATAAGGCGTCAGCAGCTCTTTCAGATAGGACGGCGCCAGGTCATGTAAGCAGCGGTAGCACAAAGTTGCGATTTTGTACTCTATGCGAGCACGCACCGGCAGCCAATGCAACTCTCTCAGAAGTGTTTTTGCATGGTCGAATTTGCGTTTGCGGAGAACTATGCGAGCCGCATTATTCTGTGCTATTTGAATTTTATCCAGGAGCGTAGCTGGAAGACCCACCATGAGAGCATTGCAATAGTCCATGCGTGATAGCACAAATGCAGACATCAGCCTCTTTGTTGTATCAATTGTTAGGAAGGGCCTGATTTGACTAATCCTGCGCAGCTCCAGAAAAATCGCCCTGCATAGCATGTTAATATGACTTTCAAAAGATACAACAAGAAGCCTGAAACCCTTTGCGCTGTTTTATTTTAAGAGAAAATGAAGCATACATGAAATGTTGATATAAACAATGAGAAAATGTTTGCTTAATGCCTTTTGCCATGAAACACAGAACAAAAACTAAGACATGTTAAAGCTATATGTTTCTACTACGTACTTCACATCTGCTTCTATTTTTAATTTTTTAAGTTCCTGTTCCCTACTTTCCATTCCTCTTTTCTTCTCACTCCTCTTCTTCCCTTCTTCTTTCAAATTTTTCCTTTCTTCTCTTTTCTTCTCGCTCATCTTCTTGCATTCTTCCACATTGTTCCATTACAAATATTTCTGATTCCTATCCCGTAAATCTGAGGTGCTTTTCTTCCACATCACGAATTTCGGTTATTATTTCCGATGTGGTTCACATAGCTTTGCTTCTGGTTTCCATTTATAATTATTTACCCCTACAAAATATAAATTATAATAATCCACAGCGTTTTACTATATTTTAGATAATTAATATACTAATACATTATAAACATAAAAACAATTGAGTATCTAAATATTTTATTTAACTTGACTTGACTTGGCTTGACCTCCCCACACAAAATAAGAAGAATGTCACAATTTGTTAGTAATAATGTGTTCTGGAGTAGTGTCCAAATGTTAGGCCACATTCTTGATCCTGCAGCAGGCCCTGTGATGATCAGGTCGTAAATGCAGATACGATCCGGTTGCAGGTACGGCGATAACTTGCTCATAGGTGCGGTGATGATCTGGTAGCGGCACAGTGACGATCTGGTCGTAGGTGACGTGATAATCAGCTGGCGGCACAGTGACAAATTGGTCGTTGGTGCGGTGACGATCTGGTCGTAGGCAATTTAAAGATGCATCGGACAGCGGGACACAGCAAAAGCGGTGTACTGCCTTAACGGGTATGTCAGCATTTGTTACAGCAATTGGCGGTGTAAAGCTCAGTGGAATACACCAATCAGCGGAACATAACAACGGAAGGTGATTCAACTGGGACAGGAGACAGACAGCTTCAGATGAGCACTTCGCACGAGTTACCAACATCGGAAAGATGGGTCACGATACTTAACACGTCGAACGTATCGATACCGCTCAGCCTTTGCAGGTTGATACTACACAGTGTCGGACGGGTGACACACAGTTTCGGGTGGGCGACACACAGCTTCGGGTGGAGATGACACTACACAGCCTCGGAAGTTGATGGTATTTCACAAATTTTGACAAGTTTGGACAAAGATAATACTTTCTAGTATCAGGCAGGATGATTCGATGTTCGGACGAAGATGATACTCATCAGCCCTTGATTCGTTCGGACGAGCCCCCAATGTCGATCCGTTGCTCTTAATATCCTGTGGTCATCTACTCTTCTAAGCCAGACGCTCACTCGTGGAACATCCTAGTATCACACAGACCAGTGTAACCGACAACAAACACTGAATGTATCGATATGAGTTCAATGTTATAAATATAATACGCATCATTTAAACTGACAGATAATGTATTTCTTCTTCTTCTTCTATATCTTAAGGGCCCACGATCAATTTATTGATCATTTTGGCTCCTATTTCAACAATTCATCTTGTAAACTTATCAACGTTCAACTTCACAAAATATCTAGCCGATTCCTCACACACAAAACGAGCTACGCCTTGCATATTACACAACGGTCATCTCTGTCCTCTATCAACAACAATTAAAACTAACTTTTCATTTCCCATACCTAAATACGCCACACCACTCTCGCACAATCGATACAGTAACACATGAAATCTCTAACTAAACATCTGATCCCCACCAAACATGACAACAGTGATCTACATATAACAACAGTGATTCTCATACCCCTGACATTATCCTATATTGTATGTCTGCTTTTGCGTCTGCAGGTCACCATTTTCTCATAAATATGTGATCTCGAATGTAATAGCATACAGGCAATTGTTCAGCTTTTCCTTTTGTTAAAGCGTTCTCTGGAAGTTTGAATATTTCTAGATCACTCTTCTGCTCTTCAATAGTTGTATGCCAGTTGGAGTTTTGTGATTACTTGACCCATTGTTTAGACTGGCACAAAGGTTGTTCCCCGATAAACTTCAGGAAGGAGATCTTTTGGAGATCTTGAAATTCATGGAATTTTTAAAAGCACATGCTGGATACAATTCTTGATCTTCTTCTTGATATTCAGTGACACAAGGTTCATGAGTAATGATGGGTTAGGCAATCACCTTCCCACCAGCTATTTCATTGCTTGGCAGCAACGAGAAGCCGTCCAATAACAATTTTGTTCGGACATCCAAAACCACTGGTCTGGACACTAGGTCTGATTTGAGATTAATGATATGTAAATGTAAATCAATCCATCCCAGCTCTAAACCTCGTATACTGACCAACTGTCCTAATGTGTCACAGTGCACTTGGACGTGGCTAGAAAAACCGTGTCGTCGACAGTACTTATGAGGCATTTGAATGTAGAAGCGGTTGCTTAGTAAATGAGAAATTTACATTTAGTCGGAGGGAGCTGGAGTTAATCATAATAGCAGGGTTTAGAAATTGTTCGTTGCAAAGATGTAGAAAAAGATTTTGCTGACAAGGAATATTTAGAGATACCACGACTAATTCAGGTATTAATGAAAAGGTGTCGTTATTAGGAACTGAGTAGAACTCAGCCGAATAGGAGGAGTAGAGTACAGCTATTGCTTCATACAAATACAAAAAAACGTCAAGGAATTAAATATCAATTAATGTATGGTACGGAGATAAGTTAAAGTCCAACAGCAAGAAAGTGTCAGTTGACACTACAACATATATATATATATTTGATTAAAATTGTAAACAATAAGGCCTACTCGTTTTTTTACTAAATTATTGATACAAAAATAGAATAAAAGCATATCCCAGACAAATTAGAGATTTGTTTTCATAGTGTTAGTGTTAAACCCAGTATCCACTTTTCACTTTAAGATTACTTTGAATATTATCACTAAAACTATAAGTGTAGGCCTAGTATTAGTGAAATGTAACAGTAGACTCGTAAGAATAATTCTCTACTTACGTGACTGCTGTCAATAGCACCAAGCCTATAATAAGCCAATAATTATTATTTTTAGTAGTAAATTTATTAATCTCAATTATTTTACTAAGTACTACAAGTACTGGTACTGATAGGTCTATTAAAATAATTATAACTCTGTGTATATTAACACAATAAGTGCATCTTTTAAGGCGAAATAAAATATCTCATGATATTAGCTAATATTAATACTAATTTAAAAAAAAAATAATTATAATATTTAGGGCCTAATACGCATTAGACCCTTTTAGTAATAAGGCCTCTGCATCGGAGCCCTAGGTCGGCTTGTGCCGACTGGGGAAACCAACACCACTTTGCTCGAGTGGTGTACACGTGATCTGCCTCTTCGTGGCGTTGCAGACTAGTACGGACATGTTTCCGGAAGCGAAAGATCACACGTCCATGTCCGAAAGACCCACTGAGCTGGGGGGGGGGCGACGCAAAGCCCTTCTTCACTGGGAGGAAGATATTTTGCTCAAACGACTATTACTCATGACAATGCAAAATCTATCATTAACGCAGGTTCGACTGGGGGGGCTTGGACATGATCCTTCCCCTCCGACCGTGGCTTCCTCAAAAGGCCCTCGATACCCACTGTCGGGAGACTGGGTGTGACCGAGTAAAGCTACAGGTGTGGTGCGTGGACTGCATCCTCTCCCCACGGATGTCCCCATGGGGAAGGCGTCCCCTCTCGCACGTGTGACGCTTGACAGGCGCGTGCGAGGCCAACAAGCGACTGGTCGAGAACGAATAGGTGGCACGGGACACCTCAAATATTCCCTGGTTGTGTTACAATTGAATGTGTGTGGAATCAGGCAGAAGTCACACGAAGTAACCAAACTACTCCACGAGCACGGCGTGGATGTAGGACTGTTCCAAGAAACAATGCTTCACGGGAAGCCGTTTCATATCACTGGTTACTCGCTATACCATTGCAAGTGTGGGCGATGCCAAGGCATTACCACAGCGGTTCGCAATGATCTCACGGTGGAGATCATTGAGTGTAAACGTTACGCAAATACTGACACCTTGTCAGTAAAGGTCACCAAATGTGGGAAAACGTTCGCCGTGACGAACATTTACAATTCTCCAAGCAATGTGATCACGATCCCCACCCACGGGGAGACGATCTTTAAACGGACTATAATTGCAGGAGATTTCAATGCCAAATCCCCCATGTGGGGTTAT
>CAXITT010000440.1:90893-138797 GCA_964033795.1 Lymnaea stagnalis
GGAAAACCAGGCCATTTGCCAAGTAGCTACAGGCCAATATCGCTAACGTCTTGTGTGGGTAAAGTGGCCGAGCGAATGGTAAATGGACGACTCTACTGGTTTTTAGAGAGTAACAAGCAACTACCACCGACGCAAGGTGGCTTCCGTAAGGGCAGGCAACCCATGGACCAGGTGGTCCGTCTTGTTCAGTCTATGACCAATGAAATCCAGAAGAAAAATCATTCGTTGGCAATTTTCTTTGACCTCAAGCAAGCATATGACCGCGTGTGGCGCGTTGGCCTCATGCATAAATTCCAGAAGTTGGGTGTCACTGGAAACATGTCCGGGTGGGTGACGGACTTTCTCAAGGACAGGTCTATTGTCACACGGTTTGGCTATAGTCTATCGAAGCGGCTTGCTCTAGTGGACGGACTCCCCCAGGGGTCTGCCCTCAGCTGCACCTTGTTCTTGGCTTATGTCTATGACTTGCAAGAGGGATTAGTGTCCGATAATGCCATGTTCGCTGATGATTTAGTAATCTGGACTTCTGGGCCTAACATCAACCATTTGCAGAACCGGCTGCAAAACAATCTCCATAGCATCGAGGACTATGCGAGACGGTGGAAAATGGGTGTGAACACTGAGAAGACGGTCTATTCTAAGTTCACTAACGGAAGAAAGGTGCTTGAGGCCGATATTAAACTCTCGATAAATGGGAAAGATTTGGCATGGGACAGGACTCCAGTCTACCTGGGGATTAAGTTGGACCAGAAACTCCGACTCCACCACCACGTACATGAACTATGCGCCAAGGCTTCACAAAAATTGGGCTTGGTGAAAAAGCTGGCTTGCACTGAATGGGGTGCAGATGCAAGACTGTTGAGGTCGCTCTACCTTAGCAGTGTGAGAGGAACAATGGACTACAGTTTGCCCTTCCTAGCCTTCGCAAGCCATACGGCTTTGGAGGAACTGGACCGCATCCAAAACCGTGCTCTGAGGTTTGTTTGCGGGGCAATACGAACCACACCCACGGCGGCGGTGGAGATCATTTCCAATGTTGAACCGCTCGAGGTCAGGCGAGAGAAGGCAGTCCTTACGACGGTAGAGCGTTACCGCCGCATGGACAGAAAGAAACCCTGTTTCAAATTACAGGAAGAATGGGAGAAAAAGTCCAGATTGAAGCGACCATCCTTCATGGACATGGTTCACAGTCTTGAGAAAGACGTTTTTCTGCCCAGAAACAGGGAAAAAGTGAAAGTGATCCCCGCGTGGGGACCACACAAGAGCCTTCCCTTACCAGACATACGACTGGAAATGGTTGACGCCAAAGCCAGCGGAAACAGTCCTCAATTAGACCCAGCAGAGGCTGTACGACGCACGATTGAAGCCTATCCGAACAGCTTGGTTAAAGTCTTCACAGACGGCTCATGTTTCACGGAGGAAAAGCGTAGTGGCTATGGTGTCCTCATCCAGTATCCCGCAGAGATAGCTCCACCCGAGGAGCTATCAGGCCCATGCGGTAGGAATGCAACGAGCCTCGATGCGGAAATTGAGGCGATACTTGTAGCTCTTAAGAGGTTGAACCAGAGGCTAGCTAAACGGAAGTCCTTCCCGGACGTCGTGGTCTTCACCGACTCTCGTTCTGCTCTCGAACTCATGGGGGAGATATCGGTGGGCTCAACAAAGATCACTGTCATTCTGGAAACAGTAGGCTCCATCCATGCACATGGCCCTAAGGTAATCTTCCAGCTAATCACTTCGCGCTTAGAGGCGTCCTTTCCTGACAGGGCAGACCTCTTAGCCCAAGAAGGCGCAGCCCTACCTCAACCAGACAAACCCATGACCCAGATCGGAGTCACTGCCTGGTTGAAAGACCATTTCAGGAGAAACCGGCTCGATAAGTGGGACACGGCCACTACTGGACGACAGTTTTACCAGGAATTTCAGCGGCCGAGCCAAAGCGACCCGTGGTGGGAACTTAGTCGTAGAGAACAAAGCCTTATCACTCAGATGAGAACTGGGCACTGCGCTACGCGCAGTTATCTCTACCGGCTCGATAACAGAAGGGAACTTTTGTGCCGACAATGTGGACACGAAGAGGAGACAGTAGCCCACTTGGTTGTCACGTGTCCGGACAGTAGGATGGGGGCCGACGGTAGGAATCCGGAGGCCTGCCTTAATTATCTCCTTTACGGAAGCGCCCAGCAGATGAGGCGCGCCGTAAGCATCGTGTCGAGGGTCCTAAGAGAGTAATCTCGCACCCTTTTTGAGTATTAATCTTTATTAGTAATAAGGCCTAACACTTATATGGCCTAATAATTTAAAATAATATTTAAAAAAAAGGAAATATATTAAAAGAATACAAATATTAACAATCTAATTTTTAAGTATGTAATTTTATCACATTAACTTGTGGAATTATTTTTTTAGAATCTAGTTTAATTATAATACTATTGTATAATGCCACTACTTGAGTAATCTGTTTAATACCACTATTAATAATACTAAAATTTAAAATTAGATGACCTACAAGTAGTGGCATTATACAATAATGACAATGGTTAATCATCTAACTAATAGTAGTGTAATACTAAAATATATAATAATGCTAATCAAATGCTATTATCGCCTATAACCATAAGTAATGTCGTTTTTGGTGAATACATTGAATTGTTATTATCAATGCCATAATTCTATTTCAATATTTTGGGACTCCGTCCACCATACACGACTCATACGCGTTCCTCACATCCACAATGAAAATATAAATTCCTCTTTTAAGAAAACACTTATTGATTGTCTTAAAGTAAATGAAATGAACATATATATTATCCCATCCTGGCTTCCTACAATACTAGAAAGATTTTCATGAGTATGTAATCCTTCATTTACATCTTTCTCTTCTAACAAACGTAGATGCTTTGTGCCTATTCTCTTTTCTCATCTACTCTCGTTCTTAGTCTCATTCCTCATGGGTTTCTCAAATATATATTTATACCAATTACCGAGAAGTTACAATAATTATAAATGTAAGCCTAAGTTATAAGCACAGATAAGAAGTAAAACAAACACTTTATGTATATAATTATAAGGTGCAGTCAGTTATTTCAAACGGCTTGACCTCAAAGAAATCTAATATCGAATTCGGAGTATCCCAGGGCTCGGTCCTAGGTTCGGTGCTTTTCACGATGTACATTCAGGCCGTGGGTGTAGAGATCAGGCAGCTTGATATGTTGTATCACATGTTCGCGGACGATACACAACTTCATCAATCCGTGATCCCTTCTCAGTTCCCTCAGCTGCTCAGTATGACACAGAAGACAATGGAGTCGGTTAAGCACTGGATGACCATAAACAAGCTCAAATTAAATGATGATAAGACTGAGCTGATCCCCATCGCGATCGCTTAGAAGCAAACATCTGCAAATAATACGACATCCATTACTCTCTCAGGTGTGCGGATTGAGTTAGCTCAAACAGTGCGGTACCTGGGTGTCTACCTAGATAGAAGACTAACTTTTGAAAGTCATATTAACATGCTATGCAGGGCGATTTTTCTAGAGCTGCGCAGGATTAGTAACATCAGGCCCTTCCTAACAATTGATGCAACAAAGAGGCGGATGTCTGCAATTATGCTATCACGCATGGACTATTGCAATGCTCTCATGGTGGGTCTTCCGTTTACGCTCTTGGATACAATTCAAATAGCACAGAATAATGCGTGCTCGCATTGTTCTCCGCAAACGCAAGTTCGACCATGCAAAAACACTTCTGAGAGAATTGCACTGGCTGCCGGTGCGTGCTCGCATAGAGTAAAAAATCGCAACTTTGTGCTACCGCTGCTTACATAACCTGGCGCAGTCCTATCTAAAAGAGCTTCTGACACCTTATGTACTCACTAGAGAGCTTCGCTCATCCGATAATGGCAAACTCTCGACACCATGTGTTTGCCTTGAGACTAACGGAAAGCGCACTTTCGCATTTGCCGGTCCAACAATTTGCAACGCCCTTCCTGTAGATCTCAGAAACAACCAGACACTGGAGTCTTTTAAAACCAATTTAAAGACACATCTATTTCGCAAACACCTTCTAGGATGATTGTCTACCATATTTTCCAGTTAATGCATAATGGATGTGTTGCTTAGGGTTGAAATGGCTAGAAAGACTTTGACTTTGTATGCTTGTAATTAATTTTTGTAGTGTTGCGTTTGTTTTAAATGTGGTAAATTATAGATTTGTTTTTTGTTGACTTTGTACCGCGCTTCGAGCCTTTGGGGATGAAGCGTGTTTTTGAAATGAACTTTATTATTATTATTATTATTATTATTATTATTATTATTATTATTATTATGTGCAATGATAATTTAGCTTCAACAGTTGTAGTGTTACTTAATATTAGTTAAAAAAATATATATATTTCATAATGTTGAACAAAACAATCAATTTTATTTTAATTGGTAATCTTGAATATAATTTTTAAACGAGGTTTTAAAATGAAATAAATATACATTAAATACATCATACATCAATCTAAATAATAAAAGAGACTGATTCTCATTTCAGCAACATTTGTTTTATTTTAAGCTCCTGGCATGTTTAAAAAAAAATATATCTATGTATAATGAAATCGAAGATTTATTTTTCTTTTCTTTTATTGAAATAGCCCTTGTACACTTTTAACCTTTTTTAATGATAATTAAACTAGGAAAAAATATGACTAAGGGACACCATAATGATGATGAAATAAAGTTTAAAATAAAAAATTAAAAAATCATTCTAAATTTAAAGTTTAGGATGGGATATATAGATATATATTTTCAAAAAAAATTTTTTTTTTCCTTTATTCTTAAAGGATTATAGGCTGTCTCTCAACAGAAAATAGCCTTTCTCCACGCCACTGGATAACCCAAGGGAACATCATTTGTACGAATGTTATCCGCCTTTCAGGACGCCATCTCCGGGTTTGAATTCAGAGTTCCTTCTCTTGGATGGGTTGCCATCCAAGGTTAACGTGTCCCATCTACTCGGGTTGCTGGTGTGTTTTTTGCTGTCTGGCAATTATCTACAGACCATCAACTTGAGATTGCTCAGTTTAGACCACTCGGCCACCCAACATTCTAGACATATATTGTGTCAATATCCTGGCAGCCAAACATTCTGAGTCGAATCTCGTGCTGCCTTTATGAACCATTCTGTAGAAATGCTTGTGTTGCCAAAGCACACACGTTTATAGAGGCGTATTTTGGTCGAATCGTGTGCTGGTTGGAACACCCACCCATTCTGAGCCGTATCTTGCGCTGCCTCGGGGAAAATAAAATGTGTGCGTTCTTTCTCCCAAATTTGTTAATAGGCATTAATAAAATCATTCATGGTTTGTTAACCCATATGTGCAAAATCGAAGATTTGTACACGTCTATGAACAATATGTGGCACATTTCTCGTGTTGTTCTCTCAGAAACTGTATTGCAAAAAGTTTGTTTGTTTTGTTTTTTTTTCATTTATTTTGTTATACTGTTTGCTACACTAATACGTCTTCTTGTCGATACGTTCTTTGTTGTTGGTTTTTTGTTTTTGTTTTTTTGTTTTTTGAGTACTTCTTTTCAAGTTTTCCCAACCATATTTTGATCCCGTACTTTCCCCTAACATATTTGCTCTCTCTCCACCTTAATGCAATTGTTACACGTATATATTTATGTTTTCAGTTTTCTTTAGGAATGTTTTTTGACAATTTTTTTCACTTTTTAACTCTTTATGCCTTTGTAAATTGAAATTGTAAGGTATTTTAAGATATGTTTATGATCTTTTTTGTACGCCAGATGAAAGCGATTTTTCAGTCATTTTGTTGCCAAAAATTCGGCACTTAAAATAAGTGTCGCCATTAAAATTATTCTGTTGGTTCTTATTGTGTATTGATCACTTCGTACACCCAATGAATGATAACAGAATTTGAGATTGTTTCCTTGTATCTTAATTAATATAAATAGAATCATTATTATTAATTTAAATTAAGTATTTTAGACGAAAGTCGGGCAGTGATAATATATCATATATATTCAACGTTTTAAAACGTGTAAGTTATTTATGGTGTATGAAGATAGAAGCCATTTAATTGCTTTGTAAATATTTCATATCTAATACGTTTCACAATTTGTTTTTCGCCTTTTTTCAAATAAAAACGTACAATTAAAAGGTTGTGGAAAAAGTTGCATACAGAACAATTTATTGTATGGCTCAACAGACTAATGATTGGTTTTTACACCTCGTCAGAATTTCAGTAAAGAAAACCTGAAATGCAAGCACATTATTGCACGCATTCCATTTTCATCAATATTTATTTAAACGGGATGGACCCATAATGTAATGGTTTTAAGAATTATCTGAAATCTTTTATTTTCAATCAGAAAATTTAATTTTAATAGTTACTTTGGCAAACTGTTTTAACTACATATTTGTTGGTAAGGGTTATAGGGTTTCTTTCAGAAGTCAAATCCAGCAAATCTTGGTCTATTTGCTGGTACAGCTATTGAACTTCCGGTTAGATGGGATTAGTGTACATGTTTTTTTATGATGAATATTTCTTTGTCTATGACATTATTAGTCAAGTAAATCCTCAACAAACTGTGATGTATAATCTAAAATGTCACCATTGCTGGTCAAAGGATGAGCCAAAAGTCACCATTGCTGGTCAAGGGATGAGCCAAAAGTAACTGTCTTCAAAATGCTTGGCTAATGATTTGATTTCGGGGTTTGTACTGCATTGTTGATATTCGACGCCATGTTTGTTAGCACTTCCTGTCTTACTTGAAGCGTAACAAAACTATATTGCTGTGTGTGCTCTCAGACTGAAACACACGGAGTGACTTGAGGTATGTTCAAATACAATATTACACAATATACAATTGTGGTAACTGCTCTGGTAAATAAATTGTTCATTTTTGATGCCAAGAGACCAGAAATAGGCCTTATATTTGACAATTTGGACTTCAGTAGGAAGACAGTTCTCCGCATAGCTGGTACTGCTCACTGTGTGTTTATAGACATTTTACATAGAGCATCCCGATCATGATCTACTCAGAGGCCCTTAGGCCGTCAAAAACTGGTACTATTGTATCTGGCCTGCATCCTCCTGGCAAATTCGTAATCTCCTGAACCCAACCCTGGACCGAATAATACTACTAGTGCTGATTCTCCCTTGCATACCCCATCAAGTTCCAAATCCCAGTCATCATGGATCTGCGGAGCATGTGACCATGTTGTACATGTGGAGGACAGAGGCGTTGCCTGTGAACAATGTGGGCAATGGTTCCATCGTCAATGCCAAAGCATCGACACTTCTAATTACAACCAACATGCTAAAAATTCTGACGTGCCATGGCACTGTACTGTCTGCGGCTGCCAGATTAACCAGTCTGTGTTTGACCCACATAGTGCAGGGACAGACTCTACCTTCCCAGATTTCTCTCTGAACCACTCAATCTCCACACCAAGAGACATTCGAAGTTTTCAACCACCACACTGCTCTACTCCTATGCGCTGCAGTCAACAAGACAAATGGAGACACAGGCCATTGCGCATATTAAATGTAAACTTCCAGTCTGCAAGTGGTAAGCGAGTAGAGATAGCTAACCTAATTAACAGCCTAAAACCCGACATCATCTTGGGCTCAGAAACATGGCTGAATCCCTCCATAGCAAACGCAGAGGTTGTACCAGATATATACAAAGTATTTCGTCGAGACAGAAAAGACAGAGGAGGAGGAGTGCTTGTTGCAGTCCATCACAACTTGGACTGCCACGCTGTTCCAGAACTCGATGTTGACGACTGCGAGATCCTGTGGGTAAAATTGAAACTAAAGGGTAGACGCACACTCTACGTGTGTGCCTATTATCGACCAAATACAGCAGATGAACCAAGCCTGAGGAGGTTCGAGGTATCGCTTCACAGAGCAACACAGTCAAAAAACGCTTTTCTCCTTATAGGGGGGGATTTTAACTTTCCTGGTTGGAATTGGCAGATTCCTGCCTTGAAGCCCAAGTCCCCATACCCTTTTCTACACTCAGAATTCATGGAACAACCATGGTCTGGAACAGCTGGTTAAAGAACCCACGAGGGGGGAAAACACTCTTGACCTACTCCTCACCAATTGTCCACATCGTGTCCAAAAAGTTGAGGTCATCCCCGGGATTTCGGACCACAGCATTCCTTATTGTGAATTTCAGGTCAACACACTAAAAATGAAACAAATCATTCGAGAAATCCCAATTTATGCCAAGGCAGACTGGGATGGCCTAAGGATTGCAACCACAGAGCTAAGCTCAAACATGAAGGTGATTCAAGGTACAGCGACAACAGACGAGCTGTGGGTGAAGTTCAAGACTACAATCACTGATGCAGTGAAGAAATTTATACCACACCAAATCACCAAACCTAGGATAAATCAGCCATGGGTCACGGCTGAAATCCGTAGGCTCATCCACAGGAGAGACCGCCAATACAAACGCATGAAGAAAAATGGCTCGATGGAACTGAGAGAGGAGGTACTGAGACTCCGCCGAACCATTCAACGCTTATTGCGTAGATCGTATTGGAACTACATGAACGGCATCTTCTCAGAGGAAGACACCCCGACCAAAGATGTCAAGAACAAGCGCTTCTGGAGCTATGTGAAACACCAAAAGTCCTCAAACGCTGGAGTTTCCCCCTTGAGGTGGGATGGCCAATTGACATCTGACCCAAAAGCACAGGCGGAGATACTCAATCAGCAGTTCCAGTCGGTCTTTGGTGACTGTAGAGAGTACTCTGAGACTGAGTTCCTTCTGAAGACCAAAATGATGAAAAGAGCCTATCCTATCATGGGAGATATCCAGATATCAGAACAAGGTGTGTTTGCCCTCCTCAATACGATTAACCCTTACAAAGCATGTGGTCCTGACAACATTAAACCACGAGTGCTCAAAGAATTAGCCAAAGAAATCGCTCCTGCACAGACAATCCTCTTCCAATCGTCACTATGCAAAGGAAATGTTCCAGCAGACTGGAGAACAGCGCATGTCACTCCAATTTACAAGAAAGGGGAGCATTCCGACCCTGCCAACTATCGTCCGATATCCCTCACTAGAGTCGTCTGCAAATTGTTGGAGCACATAATCGTAAGCTCTGTCATGAAGCATCTTGAAAGCAAAAATATACTCAATGACTGTCAACATGGCTTCCGAGTCAATAGGTCATGTGAGACCCAGCTTCTCGAATTTGTAGAAGACTTGATGACCAATCTGGAGAACCACAAGCAGACTGACGTGCTAGTAATGGACTTCGCAAAAGCATTTGACCGGGTGAATCATAGTTTGCTTCTACACAAACTCCAGATATATGGGATTCAAGGCACCACTAAAACATGGATCTCTAGCTTCCTCAGCCACCGACGCCAAGCAGTAGTGGTGGGCGGTACGATATCCTCCTTTGTCAATATGAAGTCAGGGTCCCCCAGGGATCAGTCCTGGGCCCCTGTTTGTTCCTAGCATACATTAATGACCTACCCGAGACACTGACATCACAGGCAAGATTGTTTGCAGATGATACAGCAGTGTATAGGACGATCGCCAACAGATCTGACCAGCACCAGCTACAACAGGATCTCAATCTGTTAGCTGAGTGGGAGATGAGCTGGGACATGAAATTTCATCCTGCCAAGTGCCAGACACTATCAATCTCTAGAAGTTGTACTCCTCTACACTACAAATACAAACTGCACGGCCATATTCTTGAGCAAGTTTCCTCCGTAAAGTTCCTGGGTGTTACCATTCAAAGAGAGGTCCGCTGGGACGAGCATATCAACAATGTAATGTAACCAAGCAAACAAGACCCTAGGGTTCTTAAGGCGAAATCTAAAGATTGGCAACTCCTGTGTGAAAGAAAGAGCATATAAAGCCTTTATCCGTCCGATTTTAGATTATGCATCTTCAGTCTGGGACCCATTTACCCAGAAGAGCATTGACAGGTTGGAGGCTGTCCAGCGACGAGCAGCACGTTTTGTCCTAAACCGCAACAGGAATACCTCTAGTGTTGGCAGCATGTTAGAAACACTAGGCTGGTCACCATTGGAGAAACGACGACGACAATCCAGGCTCTCCATGATGTACAAGATAAATAATGGGCTGGTCCACTGTTCCAGTATTAAACAGAAACTCGTCCCTCTCCCCCATAGACAGCGACGAGGCCATGACAGGCAATTCAGGCTCATACCAGCAAGAAGCCAGTATAGGAGCTGCTCATTCCTGCCCAAGACAATCAGGGACTGGAACCATCTTTCAAAAGGAACAGTTGAGGCGACAACACTAGACACATTTGTGTCTATTGCCTCAAGCCTTCAAACCCCTAGTGCATAATTTCCTCATCACCACCAGTAACAGAAACATTGCAAATCCCATCTACATGCATAGGAGCCAAAATGATCAATTAATTGATCGTGGGCCCTTAAGATATAGAAGAAGAATCAATTTTTGAGCCAATTATAACCCCACAATCTACACATTAATAGCAAGGGCATCTCAAACAGACAGCCACAGCAGCATGTTCCTATCAAATAAAAAGTTTAAAATATGTCATTTATGTTTTAAGTTCCATAATTTTATAAAGTCTTTTTGGGCTAATCTTAACGAAAATGTTTTCTGAAACAAACAGGTTTCAAAAAAAAAAAAAAATTAAAAATGAATGTTTCATTGTCAATATCTAATAAAGGCTAAAATAAATAATGACTGGATTAATATTTCATACTGTTTGCTTGTTGTCTTTTAAAATTGCAGGCTTAAATATGGGTCTGTGTTGGTCAAATGGTTACCGTAAGTAAACTTTGTTATTATAACTGCATAAATTTTTTTAATTTATTTTTTATGTTATTACAAGCGCTCGTTTTGCTTTCATTAATAATCATTATATAATTACAAAACAGCTAAATAAATGTTAATTATAATGAAGATTAATATGATTCTTAATTATGGAATCAAGCTATAATTGTGTACACGGACAATGCGTCGAAAATATATATTATTTAAATTTGTTACATGACTTTTAAATTATATAACGGATTACATACGTATGCCCTTTGGGTGAAATGATTTCATTGGGTACGAGTATGGAGATAACTGTCATATGGGCTTATCTGCTGCTCGTGTCTATATGTTGTAGGTCTATCAAAACAGAACTCACTAAGTAACATTTGAATTCTTTGCGTGACGCTATTGAAAGGAGCATTCTAAATTTTAACTGGATATAACAGTGAATACACTGTAATTATTCAATTTCTAAACCCAAATCATGTGCTAATTGAAACTAATGTAGTTAATATTTCGACGTTCTAGTGTTAACGGCAGCTAGATCGTGCAATAAAATATGTGAGTAAAAAGTGTGTTGGTGGGGTGGAAGCATAGCACAAAGCGAATAATTAAGGCTAAAAAATAAATTGGGGAGGGGCGTTCTTAGAAGATTTTCAAGAATATATTTGAAGGAAAGTCAAGGGTACTTTATTTTATTTCATCAATCGTATTAAATCAAAATGTAGTTGTGAAGAGATGTACTTAATAATTACCACCATAATAAAAATGAAAAAAGCATTAATATTTTTTTTTAAATCAGCTATTTACAGCGTAAGATATATTTGTATTATATATATATATATATATGAAAATGTATCTCAAGGTGTTATGAGCAGATGTTGCTCAAAATTGTATAGTATTACAGAAGGCTGTGTTGATGATGCTTCAATTGGTAATAGGAGCGAGGTTTGCTCAAACGTTTATTTTTTTTTTCAGAAAGCTGTACAGATAATAATTATCAAATAATTTGAGAAATTTTTGCACCATTGTTGATTTTGTTACAGGTCTCCGGTTGACAAGTCTGCTGTGGCTTGCCGATTAGGAAGCGTCGGCCACCGACCCCCTCGGCGTGTGCCTGGAAACATAACTACTGGGCACGCCCCGCGTGGGCAGACAAAGGGTGTGCTCGGTACCTGCCGTACATAAAACAGCTCCCACACGGGATGCTGGTTGTGATATTTCGCAGCCGGAAAGTTAGGCAGAGCCAGGGTAGGGATCATGATTACAAGTTGCCGTTGACGGGTATGAGGCCAGAGGTGAGGGTGGTAACCTCTGGCCGAGGATTCAAATAATGCAGCCGTGAGAATGCTGCCCCTAGGCAACCGTTTCGTCCCAGCTACAGCGTGAACTAGTCGCGTTGTGGAAGCCCACTGTGGAATTCCCTCTTATAGGGCGTCCGACGCTTTCCCGGGATGGGTGGGGGAAGATATTAGGACGTACATTTTTCCATCCCAACTCCTGAGAAAGTCCTTCGAGTGCACTGTTTAAACGCATAGTGTCGGACCGACCGGGTGCCTCCTGGTTGGGGCGGCCCCCAGGCGGGGTCCTGGTCGAGTGCCCAAGTGCCTACGCGGGGGACTTGTGTGAGTGCCCGTGTGGGGGCCGTCCTGACGAGTGGGCATCTCCAACGTGCCGCTCCGCGGCCCGATAAGTCGGACCGGGGAGGGGTAATTTGGGGGGGGGATAAGAGTCTAGATAGCCCCGCTGACGCCATTTCTTAATGTAACATTTCAGTCGTGCGGCAGTCTGAAGTAGAACTTTGTAGAAGTTGGATGTGTATTATTTTATGTCTGATAGTGAGCTGCGCTACATTCATGTGTTCATGTGTATAATAAATACATAGATATTAAAGTTATAATTAATATGAAAATGACTTGCACGAATTCCTAATTTGATTTGTTGTCTATACAAAACTTCTTGTTGAGAAATTATTAAAGTTTAGCAACTTTAAATAAGTAATTTTACTTATTGTTTCATCGCTTTGAAGATTAACACCATCTAGTAATATCTATAGTTTGATTCACGCACTTAAGGAGGGAACCATTACATTGTAATCGTTTTTTTGTTTTTTCTTTTGTATTTAAACCTGATAACTGCAGATTGATATAGTGCAATTTTAGGTTTAAAATTAATAGTAAAAGCAGTCTTTGATTATTATTTTCATGCGACTATTTTGGTGTTGGTAGATTACTTAGTAATTTTTTTTTTAAAAATTGTATCTACCTTCAAGCACAATAGTATCAATTTTTACTGTCTGCTCACATTCCGAAATGAAAAGTGGGTTATTGTGCATGTTGCAACATGCATAGCTTGATTTCTACATAATTCATTGAATTCGTTGAGAATTGTCCCCATATCTTTTTGAAACAATTTAAACATATGTATTAAACCCATGCTGATGTTTATTATTCAATTATTATTTAAATAATTAACTGAAATTTTCTTTACTTTTTTTGAAGTTACAATACCTCAACAATTGTATTTAGAATATATAAGTTACTTTTAATTTTAGTCAAACCCTACTAAGTTGGGCTGTAGAATTCTCTGAGATTAAAGTAGAATTTTTTAAAAACTTGAATGTCAACACAGGGTAAATTGGCATCAACTTTGTCACTCAACCTTTTGTCCTGAATTTGACGTAGTTTATGTAACACTGTTATTCTTATGTTCATGTAAGCGTATTTCTTGTGAATTGAATTTGAGCTGCAAAGATAGCTGTTGTGAAGATTTTTTTTTCTATTCTCCAGCAAATGCGTTATTACCATAGGGTTTGAATCGAACTAATCATTATGTTTTTTACAGTTGGTTCTCAAAAACTTCATAGTGGTGTTACAAAGCATTGCTTTCGGTCATTCCTAATCCAGGTACCATGCTAATCAGTACCAATACGATAGCAAAACCACCAGCCTCACAACAGTCCTGGCATTATGTGCCATTCAAAAGATATAATAATCAAAGCCCCTATTTTTAGGGATTTTTTTTAATCGTATCTTTTGACTCTTCAGGCTATTAAATTTTCAATTTTGACCACATCAATAGAGTTCATTCAAATTGCATTAAACTGAGTAGAAAAGGGTTAAGAAGACAATGTTTAGGGCATTTTGTAGCCTATTTTTCGTGCCATTGAGGTGACCTGACGCGTTCCAAAAAGTTGCTCAGTTACTCTTTGTGGTTTCGAAAACCCCACTGCTCCTTTACAATTATAAATTACCATGTTGCCTAATCCACATCTGTGCATGTTTGAGAATACGGGTGTAGGTTGTACACACTTGTTTTGTTGTTTCTTACCCCACTCCACATAACTTTGTACATAATGAAAATATAATATTGATGGATTTTTTTAAAACTATTGGCGCTATAATTTGCATTTAAGTGAGGAACATTTGTGCAAATGGACAATCTCATTCTTTCACATATAATCAATGTCGGCAATGATGTGAACGTGAGGGGGCTCATTCAATGACCAACGCGCTCTATCTGTCTTGCCATTTTTTAGTGTCTTTGTCTTCTACCCTAACTTCAATGAGTGTTTTCTCGGTGCAATCCTCCTGATACAACCATATTATGATGCGGTGTACAAGAACTTGTAGACCGAAGAATTGTAGTGGTTCAGCAATCCTCTAGCTGGTTTTGCCATCTACTGAAAGTGGTTTCCGTGGAGCAGCCTCTGTGCATGCTACAATGAATGATAACCACCCCAAATTTCTAAAAAAGCAGATGTTCTCTCCCAAAATAAGTTCATCATAAACAGTAAATATTTAACATGCACTTGAAGAGCATAACATTAACAAAGAAACACGTTGATAAATGAAAATAAATTATTAAATCAAATTAAAATAACTTCAACTTTGTACATATACTAACATAATACAATGATTTATAGTTATCTAACAATGAATTGTTTATTTTATTATTTCAGGGACTCTGGTGATCACATCGTTGGTAGAAGAGAACTTGCGGTTAGAAACTGTAAGTAAATGTTTTTTGTTTAGGTTGTTTTCCTAAAAAAACATAAAAAATGTGTGTTTTGAATGCAATGTATTAATAAATACATTTTGTATAACCCTCCAAACAAATATTTCATTAGTGCATCGTCTTTCCATCTATAAAAGTCAATTGACAAACATGCAATGAAATATACAACTTTATAAGAATCAAAATTTATGCTTCCAAGATATCCCCGAAATGCCATAGCATTTTTTTTTCATCGACACTAAATTGCCTCTAAAAAAGAAATTTAAAAAAATATCACCACTATTTAAAACACATATTTATTGCATCAAAATCAAACTGAGACTTTTTCTGTATAAAAACACCAAATAATATGCACGCAAAGCAATAGTCCGTAGTAAGCGCAGCTCTTGGGAGTTTTATTGTGTGTGCTATAGAAATCAGGATTACATTATATAGGCCTACTATTTGAAAGTACATATAAAACTAGACAATGATGCGGTGCGTTTGATATTTTTTAACAGCAAAAGTAAAGAGTTGTAAATACCATATAATTATGCTCTAAATAAAAACAGAACATAATATATAATAATATATATACTTTATTTTGTGGGGAAAAATAGTTAAGTGTTATTACTTTTGATTCTAATTTTTGGAATCATATTTATATCATTATCATTGAGCATGCATGTTTATTGTGTATTGATACTTTCTCTATAATTAAAAGTACCACTATAACAATTATATAACAGTAATACGTATCATTCATAATATACCAAATGTGTTAAGCGAAGTTTTTATATGGTTTTTATCCCTCCTTCAAAATGACGGCGAATTCATAATTAATTATATAATACTAGAGTTACCGGCTAATAATTTAATGTATATTGTGATGCTTTCCACTTGCCATTGCGAAGTCTTAACCACTGTAATTCAATTTTCGCACACATAAATAATTGTGTTTTTGTGTATTGTATACTCATTATAGCAAAGCATAACTGAAATAGAAAATAAGATTTCCGTTACTTTTAAAGAACAACGTCTATGTTGAATTTTAAGAACTGATATGAAATGAAAACGAAAAACATATTTTGCAAACATTATAAAAATCTTTAAATCTTTAAGCAAAAGTATAATTACTATTTTAAATTGTTGTGACATTTTTTGTATTTGAAATTTGTATCTCTTGATTGAAAAAAACCCACATAATATCTGCTTGGATCCTGAGCTAATTATCAGTAACATGGTTAAAATCTTAATTTTTTTATTTAAAAAACAAAATCTTAACCTATTTTTACGTCCGTAACAGTCTGGTTTTGTTGTTTTTTTGTTGTTTTTTTTAAAGTCCATTAACACTAACTTACCTTGCAAAACTTGAACCCTTAGCAAATTATTACTATTTTTAAAAAAAAAATGTATTTACTCTTCACATCCTTACGTCACAATTTGTCGATTGTGTAGACATTGCAGGGTGAAATTCACAAGGCCTGGGATTATTCATCCCGGATTATAAGCTTGCTCCCCAAAAGAAAATCTCCATGCCGGGTAAGTGGATGATTCAATGCATCTTGGCACCAGTGGCGTCGCGCGAGTTGCCGAAATGTTTCATAATGTCAATCTTATCTGCCTAGGGAACTTCATCTCCGGGTTTGAATTCAGAGTCTCCTTATTTTAGATAATTCACTTAAATCTCAAGATCTCTCGAATTGCAAAAAAAAAAACAAAAAAAAAAAAAAAAAAAAAAAAAAAAAAAAAAAAGGAATATGTAAGTCTTAAATGAATTTGATGAACTTATTTCCTTAATTATGGTGCATTTTGTTTAAATCATAAGTTTTCTGTAATATGTTTCTGTTACATAAAATAAATGTGTGATTGCACATGATTAAATCATGAGGTATTTCTGTTTTCCACATAAAATAACACATTTGGGATGAAGCTTTTAAAACATTCACGTTTACAGTGTTTTACAATCTACTAAAATAAAATGTGTTTTTTTTTAATATCCTCTAAAGTTGGAAGTAAAATTTAATAAACAACATTGATCCTTCTTTTTCAGTAATTCACAGTAAAAGATATGTGTCGTTTAAAGTATTAGTTTTGAAAAAAAGTGTATGTTTTTGAAATCAAGTTACTCGACAAGTGATGCAAAATGAAAGATTGCCACATAAGGAAGTTAGACTTTTAAAAGTATCATGTGTAAATAGATGTGTGTGTTTGTGTGTACATGTTTCTTTGTGTATGTTCAAAGGTTCGTTAATGTATGAATGAGTATTATATCTATTAGATATATGTATTTGTTCGTTTGTGTATTTATTTGTGTGTGTTGTTGCTTGTGGGTCTTGTTATTTGTGGCAAAATGTGTGTGTATGAATGTGTTTGGTTGTATGTTTGTTTGTGTGTGTGTGTACGTGTGTGTGTGTGTATGTGTTAAGAAGTCAATAATGTGAGTCAAATTGTGAATGGGAAACTTGTGAACAATTCTGTGATTACATTATTATGAATTATTTAAACATATATTTGTGACACTTTAAAATTCTACATTTGAAATGGGATTCTATTGATATTTAAAGAGAAAGTTAAGTATTACATGAATAAACAATAGATTGTGTCATCAATTATTTAATGTGTAATTAATTTTAAAAAATTAAAAAAAGAAAATTGTATAATTCATCCTAACCTCTACAATATCATACATTATCACTCGAGGTCAGCACTTTCTTCTTTTCTTTAAGATTAGTTGCAAAATAGACCAAAATGTATTAAATCATGAAGTTTTAGATTGGGTCTTTCAAAGGCACCTTGACACTAAGTTTTCTGACCATTGGGTAATCCTGAACGATACTTTTAGGAATATCAGATATATTAAAGCATATACATTGATGAGAGTGTAAGTGTAACAATCTGTTCGACCCCGTACTGGTCGAAAACTATCCCTATATTTCACTTTAATTTCTTACCATAATTTGCCTTTAGATTAACCCTCAATGTGTTCATTGCTTTGTTAGAATTTACGCTCTGTAATAAATTAGGATGATTCCTTTTTAATTTACCTTTTCTCATCTTTTTTATCTTGTGCAACTTGAGTTCATGGTTTTTATATGTATTACGTTTAAGTGGTTAAATAGAAATAGATAAGATTTAAAATTACTAAGTAAACTTTCATTCAAATTATTGCTTGTTGAGAACATTTGAATGTTGACTTGTCAGTTGAATAACACTTACATATGTCAATATATATTTACACAAATCATTCATCTTCCTAAAACATATCTAGAAAATTCGATTATTTTTCATTTGTTAAAATTATAGTATAACATTATTTCTTTACTTTGAATGTTAATGAATTAAGAATATTTTTGGCAATATAATTTAACGTCTTGTTAACAATAGATGTATACTATACTGTTTGCAATATCTTAAATCTCACTTTCAGATGAATACATCAAATACGCATTTAAATATGACAATCAATATATTTATAATTTATATTTATAATTCATCGATATTAAATATAAAAAAAAAGATACACTTTCAGCTTTTAAGAATCTGAATTAGCCCAGAAAATTTAATTTTATTATGGATTCAACAGGAAACACAAATTCCACGTTGTTTAGTGAATTTTGGGGAATTTATTGTGTGTGCCTTTTGAACAGAACGTAACAGGATGACATTGGCTTTTCAAAATATAAAATTCTTTATATAACAATTCCACTAACGCTACCAGATGGCACTGATTTCATGAAATGAAATTCACAAAAACCGCGCTAAAAATATTCTTAATTTTATTAAAACCTAAAAACCTAGTTTTTCATAAAAAATCTTTTATTAAATATATTTAATGGAGCAAGAAGTGAAAAAGGGGGTGGGGCAGAACTAAAAGTTTGAAAAAAAATTGCATTCAGGCATCCCACTTTATCAGAATCTCAAGTAGTGTTCCTTCCCCAAAGGCTCGCATAAGCCCAATTTTTAACAATAATAAATTATATTAAAAATCTATTGACCCTACCGCTATTTTACAACAGATTTATTTTGTTACGCCTGCATATTATTAGTCTGCAAAATTTTAAAATGTAACGCTTCCTTTGCTGAGAAATTATAAACTTTCAAACCTAAATTGATACCATCCTTTAAAAAAAAAATTACTGGTATTTAACATTCACTTTTTAAAACTATCTACTACTTAAAAAAAAAACATTCTAGAGTCACGCGTTGAGCATTTACTGATCATTTTTAGATCTGCAAGACACGAATGACCTTCAAAATTATTTCTGAGTTTAGCGGTATGAACGTCAATTAGTGACACATACTGCATGGCCCTATATAATTAGAACTGGAGATATTCATTTTGGCCTAAAGTACGATTCCGATAAGAATTTATTTCCTGGGGAAAAGTGAAGTGAATACAATTTTTTTCAGAGAAAAACTAAATTACATGTATTTCATCAGAACGTTATTCTAAACATGAACACCTTTTTTAAAAAAAAAAAAAAAAAAAATCATTTTTTTTTGGTTTTTTTTTTTTTAAAACGATAAGAATTTATTTCCTGGGGAAAAGTGAAGTGAATATAATTTTTTTCAGAGAAAAACTAAATTACATGTATTTCATCAGAACGTTATTCTAAACATGAACACCTTTTTTAAAAAAAAAAAAAAAAAAAATCATTTTTTTTTGGTTGTTTTTTTTTAAAATATATTGTGATTGATCCTTATAAGGTTACACATTTTATGTTTTAACACATTTAAATGGTAACTCCATAATAAAATAAGTAATTAAATCAATGATAAACAATACACAATACACGAAGAAGTAGACATTATCTTGTTTATTGTACTCTTAGTTATCTATTTTAAACTGAACTTTAATAAAAGTAGTTCTGTTGAACAAATGTAGAAAATTCCTTGTGACATCTAAAATGTTGGACTTAAATGAGAGAAAATATTCCTCGATCAGATTTATACAATTTTTTATTAAGTTATACATGTCAGAGAAAATGTAGAACCTAAAAGACCATTAAATGCATTCGACTATTGACTTGCTTATTGACAATATTTCACGGAAATATTTCTTATTTAACGTGTTCATTCTCTGCTTTAAAAAAAATCTATTATTTTATTTGCCTGATGACAATTCATAAAAAAAAACAAATAAAGCAAACAAACACTTTACTAAACAACAACCATCATGTATTTCGTTCAATATTACATAAGCCTCAGTTCTATATTTTGTTACTTGAATGTTAGTATCACAGGGTTTTTTTTCCCCATAGGTCATCACTCTCACTACTCTTAGCATATACATTTCTTGGCAAGTAATCATTTTAGGGTAATCTTAACTCTTAGATGCTCGCACAAATTCGGACACAGTTTTTAATGAATAAAACTTTGTCATACTTGTAGGCTTAATACTGTCACACTCTATCCAATAACATTGCCAGATTTTCACAATGTTGGAAGCTATAGCATGAAAACAGCAATGTTTCTAAAGATAACATTATATCTGGGCCTTCTCCCGCATTCAGCGTTCTTAATTGGGAGGGGTATACAAGTGGGAGTACGCAGAAAGGTTAAAGCTTGAGCTCAACAAACTTTTCCAAAGAAAGTATATTACATTGATGCTACGAGTTTAACTCCGTCAAGTGGTTTAGGACAAAGCGTGCTGCTCGTCGCTGGACCGCCTCAAACCTGTCGATGCTCCTCTGTGTAAATGGGTCCCAGACTAAAGATTCATAATTTAAAATCGGACGGACAAAGGCTTTATATGCTCTTTCTTTCAGACAGGAGTTGCCAATCTTTAGATTTCGACTTAAGAACCCTGGGGTCTTGTTTGCTTGGTTACATACATTGTTAACATGCTCGTCCCAGTGGACCTCTCTTTGAATGGTAACACCAAGGTACTTTAAGTTGGAAACCTGCTCAAGTATATGGCCGTGTAGTTCGCATTTGTAGTGTAGAGGAGTACAACTTCTAGAAACTGATAGTGTCTGGCACTTGGCAGGGTGAAATTCAATGTCCCAGCTCATCTCCCACTCAGCTAACAGATTGAGATCATGTTTTAGCTGGTCCTGGTCAGATCTGTTGGCTATCGTCCTATACACTGCTGTGTCATCTGCGAACAGTCTTGCTTGTGATGTCAGTTTATCGAGTAGGGCATTAATGTATGCTAGGAACAAACAGGGGCCTAACACAGATCCCTCGGGGACCCCTGACTTCACATCTACAAAAGAGGAGCTTGTACCATTCACCACTGCTGCTTGGCGTCGGTGGCTGAGGAAGCTAGAGATCCATGTTTTAGTGTTGCCTTGGATCCCATTTCTCTGGAGTTTGTTTAGAAGCAAACTATGATTCACACGAGAAAATGCCTTTGCGAAGTCCATTACTAGCACGTCAGTCTGCTTGTGGTTTTCCAGATTGGTCATCATGTTTCTAAAAATTCAAGAAGCATGGTCTCACATGATCTATTGACTCGGAAGCCATGTTTACAGTCATTGAGTATATTTTGGCTTTCAAGATGCTTCATGACTGTGCTTACTATTATGTGCTCTAACAGTTTGCAGACCACGCTGGTGAGGGATATCGGACGACTGTTGGAAGGGTCGGAATGCTCCCCTTTCTTGTAGATTCTCATTGAAACTTAAATTTACGTTGTTTGTTGTTCAGTGTTACTTGTATCGGTCTTGACAGTTTCTTGGGTATAAAAAACTTCTCCAAAGTCTCATATATATATTATCTTTTGATGCTGTCATAGTTCATTTTATAGTCCACATATATTTGATGTACTTGGATATTATATTCATATCATTTCTCTAATAGACATCTGATGAGGAAAACCGTATCAGTCGTTGATCAATTTTGCCTGAATCGTCGTAATATTTCTTCAGTACATGGTTGTAGTATTCTGGAAATTAGCTTCGTCAGTAATTTGTAAGAAACATTTAATAGGGAAATGCCTCTGTTTATTGTGCACTGAAGTTTGGAAAATTTTCTTGTGAATTGGAGCTATTAATGATGTTTCCCATTCTGTTGAATTTTATCTTCTTGCAAAATTATAGTTAAAAGAGTTTGTATCTGAGTGTGTAGTTCAATTGCTCCATATTTAATAAGGCTCGATGGGATGAGGTCTTTTTCAGAGCCTTTATGGTTTTTCATATAATCAGTTCTTTTTTTTCTTCTAGATTTGGGGAGTCTATTAAAGGGTCTTGTCCTCCATTTGGTGGTTGAGAATCTTCATCGTGTCGATTGTCTGAACTCAGTATGACCTCAATACCTTCAGTGTGACGCACTGCTGTCTGTCGTCAGAAACTAATCTCTTATTATAAGTTTATGACTCATTATAAACAGTGCATAACAAAGAACAATATCATATGAGGAATACAATAGCAAAAATACGACACTCAGAAAGTACTAATTACACTAAATAAGATTTATTAAATGACTATGGATTATATAATATAAAGAGATATAATTAAAAATCATCAACTTACAGAAAATTGTATGGCTGGTACCATTTTAAAATGTCGAAATGAAATACAATGTGCAGAAATGTACAATGGACAAATAATGCAAAGAAGTTTACTGTAAACAAACTATCACACGTTACAACAATAAACCCCACACTTTTTCAGCGTATCTGCTCTGCAATCTGCTGTGTCACTCAACTACTCACCTGATATATAGACTAGCATCTGTTTCATGCCATTTTCTAGGCGTGTTGCACAATGTATTAGTGACTGGACCATTCCACAATTTACTATCATCTACTATTGCCTTCGAGTCAACAAGAGGTTTGTGATTAAGATCAAAATGAATAAGTCACGCCCAATACAGAAGCAGCGTCTGCTAGGGTATCAGAACCCGGAAACTATGACGTAATCCCGTCCTACATATCATCAGACATCTTCTCCAGTACTTTAAAATTGTCCGTGATTAATTCTCCATCGTGGCTCTCACACATTTGCAGCTTGGCTTGATATCTATTCATTTCATCTTTTATCTTAATGTACATTTTTCTAATGTTTCCTTCTCGTAATAATTCTTCTATTTCTTTTAGTTGAGCTTTTGCATTCCCTATTTGGCTTCTTACATATTTGTGTGGTTTTTCTTCTGGCTTCCTCGTATGTTTGTGTTGTCTGTCTGGTTTCCATTGTGATATAACTATTCGTGCTTTGGTCCTTTCTTCGACAGTATCTAAATTCATTATCAAAAAAGCTTACTCTACACTAGTTAGCTGGAATCCTACAACTTTTTCTGCTGATCTTTTCATAAATTGTTTTTATCCTATCCCACTTTTCATTTATGCTGTTTTCCATTTTCACTTCCTCTTGTGATGCTTTTAGATGTGACTCTACTTTATTCAGGTAAGCTTTTGCAGTTAGTTTGCTTTTGGTAAGCTTTTTTTAATCGTCTCCTTTCGATCTTTAATTACGACCATTGTGAATTATGCTTATTCTCTGCGTATACTTAACCCTTACAAGTAGATTGTCAGAGTGCATTGCTCATCGATAGCTTTTTACATCTAGAATAACTGATCCATGTCTCGGATCGATTAGAACATGGTCTATTTGGTTCTGGGTTATTCCACCTGGTGAGTTCCAATAAGCTTTGTGTATATTTTTCGGCGGAAACTTGGTACTGCTAACTGAAATCTTTTCCCACAGCAAATTATCAAAGTCGGATCCCTTTATCACATATAAATTGTGCTTTACTAAACAATTATTACTAATCACAGGCATGTGTATTTCACCCTGCTAGGCCTACACTATCGTCATATTGTGACAGACGGATGCCAGCAAAAATCCAATTAAATGAATTTAAAGGCAAGAGCAAAGTTCATAAACAATTTATAACGTTATTTATTTTGCTCTAGGTTTGTAAAAGTTTGCAAAATCACAATAAAAATTACCTTAATTTTCAAAAAAAAAAAAAAAGAAGTACTGCATCTCTCTCCTTTACTCTCTTTCTCTCTCTTTCTCTCTCTTTCTCTCTCACTCTCTCTTTTTTTTCTCTCTCTCTCTCTCAACCATAGACATGATCTTCTCTCTGCGCCAGCTGCAGGGGAAGTGCAGGGAGCAACATGTGCCTTTATACATTGCGTGTGTCGACCTCACTAAGGCTTTTGATCTTGTAAGCAGAAGCAGCCTGTTTCAGATCCTCAAAAAGATAGGCTGCCCTAGGCGACTGCTTAACATCATCAAGCATATATATATATATAAATAAATGAATATATATATATATATATATAAATAAATGAATATATATATATATATATATAAATATATAAATAAATAAATGAATACATATATATATATGTCTTTTACACCATCTAACTCTCTTTCTCTCTGTCAATTTAAATAATTGTCACTTTTCTAAGAATGATTTAGTGTTAACGCATTGAAATAACCTCAATTTATACATTTGGTTAATAATGTATAAATGAGAATCTGTTTCAATTTGTCAGTACCCATCTTAATTAAGGTCAGTATGTATAACCATGGCGAATATGGATGCCCTTCATTTAGTTGTTAAAAATTTAGAATTGATATTGTTAAATTCATACATTTAAAAACTCAGTATTAGTGAATATAACATTTATTTGAAGAAATTACTCGATTAGTTTATCGATTTGGGTTCAACTACATATTATATAATGCTTTAACCTGGCTCTCCACTTTCTTCCACCCAGAAATATAGTATGCTTTTTTCCATACTTTGTTTCCCAGCTTGTTTAGATCTAATTTAAAATTGTATATTCATCAAAACCGAAGTCTGCCTTTGCGTCCATTCCTCTGAGTTTTTAGTGGTGCACCCTCATAATTTCTCTGTCATTTGACATTATTTCTAGACATCACGAGAAGTAAAGCGAACCTTGTTAAATCGATTAAATTCCACGTTGATTCGTATTCTCCATTAACATTAATCCTTTGTTAACTCATATATATTCCGGGTCATTTTCCCGTTATGTCCATAATTGAATTGAGTTTACAAAGATATACAATTTTAATTAAGGATTGAACTACATTTCTTTTTTTTTTTTCTAACAGGAATTTGGGGTCAAAACTCGATTGATAATGGAGCTCTCCTTGAGGAAATAAGACAAAAAGACAAAATAATTGCCGATTTAATAAAAGATGTGAACACACGTGTGTCCGAGTTTGGACAAGAAAGGGAAGATTTGATTAAATTGTCATTACAAGGAAAAAAGCCTGAAAAGATGTAATTATAAGTTACACAGTTATATATATATATATATATATATATATAAAGTAATAGGACATTTATTTACAAATATATACAATTGTAATATCGTAAGCTTGTTGTTATTGTTGTAAATTTATTATGAAGACATAACATTAACATATGAAAATTTTTATATTTTAATAATTTAATTATGTGAGAAAATAAATATATAAATTTATAGATTGAAGTTTCAACAGAACTTTGAGAACTGTGATAAGCAAAAGACTAAAATCTTGTTAAGCAATGATTTGTGAACTCTTATTATTTTTCTTTCAATTTTTTCAACAAATATTGTTTTGCAGAGTTTGTATCCCTTAATTAATGCCTTTTAATACAAGATTCTACTTTTAATTGTCATTGTTCGGTTTTACCCTGCCAAATGTTTCATATTTAATTGATTATGAGTAATAATTATGTTGCAAAAATCAAAATTTATCTAGGAAAACGGGTGGACATTAAATTGTGAATTTTGTTTTTAATTTCAGGAACAGAACATCAATGTTGCGTTGAATCTTATAGAACTATGAGAAGTACAATAAGAGTTTCTATCTGCGAACTCCATAGTTGAACACGCTATGCATATATATGCATATATATATATATATCAAAATACTATTTAAAATAAAGCTTATGAAGAATCACAGAAAGATACTCTAATAACTTAGTTTGTAATATTTTGTAACATAACCTTAGTGTACCTTTATTCATCTCAACTCTTAAAGGCATGCACTAATGACTAATAAAAATATATTATCAAAAACTACTTTATTGGGTTTTCGTTTCCCCATTTGGTTTACTATTATTTACTGTTAAAGAGTTATCTAAACTTATTTGTTTTAATATTATATTTTTCAAGTTAAAAAAAAAAAAAAAAAAAAAAAAAAAATATTTTATCAAAAACTACTTTATTGGGTTTTCGTTTCCCCATTTGGTTTACTATTATTTACTGTTAAAGAGTTATCTAAACTTATTTGTTTTAATATTATATTTTTCAAGTTAAAAAAAAAAAAAAAAAGAAATATATTGCAAGATCTTACATAATAATGGATTTATAAAATGTACAAAAGAAATGACAAACTAGGGGACTAATCTAAAGTATATGCAATACATCGTTTTTTAAATCTACTTTGGGATGTCGAAAACACGTTTTAGAATAAAGATTTGCTACATTTTATTGAAAAAATAAATTGGTTAAAATTCTTTTCTTTTCTTTTTTAGCTCTTTGTTCTGTTTTCATTTAGTCTATCGATAGTCATAATACAAAAATTTAAAAAGCACCACTCTAACATATACAATGGATAAATTATATATTAAAATTGATTTCTAATCATTGTACTCTGTTATATATACACACAGACATAAATATATATATGTAAATAAAACACAAATATAAAACATACCTTTCAAAGGCATATGCAACCAGCAATTAATTATTGATCTATTCCCCAAGTGTTACCATAAATCATTATTATTCTACGCATTTGAAATGTTATATATTTCTTCTCACTTTTTTATTATGTGGATCACTTTCCTTTGAACATAATAATGACATGAATTTTTTTTTTTTCAGAACCTGAAATTCTTAGTACTATTTCTTTAGCAATAGCTTAAGCTTAGAATTTTAATTGATCAAATACTCAAGGGCATCTGTTATAAAATGGATTTGTCACTCAATCTAAATTTCTAATTTAAGAATATGCTACAATTGAAAAAACTAGAGGTATCAAATTTAAGTGGAACACTGGTGCAGACCGCATCAGATGAAACCCTAACAGGAAATGAAACATCCCAAATGGAAAATTTCAGATCTGGCAAATTTTTCTTAAGTCAATTTAAAAAATGAGTCCAGTAAACTATATGACCAGGATGCAAACATATTGGGATGCCACCAGAGCATGTTCCACTATATCGGGATGTCATAAGTTCAGGTAACCAGCATTGGAGGTTGCCACGAAAACACTGTGTCAAAACACTGCGAGGGAAAGAAAGGGCGAGAGAGAGAGAGAGGTCAGGGTTCTATTAGGGAAGATTGGGATGTGAGAATTTTGCATCAGAACAGTTCAGAAGTAAAAAGGTTTCCATAAGTGCAGAGTGTCACCAGAGCAGGTTGTCACTAGAACAGGCCATCACCAGAGCACTATGGAGGTCCATGGGGAAGTCCGAATATGAAAGATAGCCAACTTGGGTTTACCATTCTGGGATCACAAACTCTAATGACACTCTTTAATTTATCATCTTTGAAATCCCAAGCATATCCCCCACTCTCAAACACTGACAGACTTGGATTTTAAGCTATATTGTAAATTATAATGTTAATTTATATAAGAAAATAGAGTTAATCAATGTGTTTAATTGACATTGAAAACATTTCTTTCCATTGATAAGTCGTGACTTATGTCTTTTTGATCAGCAGTAAGAGAAATATGTGACTTTTAAAACAAATTAATTTCTTATTTCTGATAATGATAAGAAACAATATTTACCGGTATCATTGGAGTAAATAAGTGTTCTTATTTCATTTATCATTTCTAAATCTAGGGAATGGGAAGCAAGGAAATTCGGCATATCCTTGTTAAAGTGCAGTTTATTCTTTTAAGTGTATAGTTATCACGTCTTACTAGCTAACCATTTTAAAACGGATGGATTTCGATAAAGCTTTTCAGTAGATTAATGAGCGACAGACAATTTCTGCAAATAAGGAAATATTTTTTATAACTTCAACTATTATAAGAGAAACTAGTGATGCAGAAGTTTCGGCAAAATCCTTCATCAGTACAACATCATTATTTCTTTTAAACACAATATTTTAAATAATCTGAAATAGGTGCAGTCGTAATTTATTATCTTGGCACACAATAAATTCTGCGACACCGTCTGTGTCAGGAAATTTATATTAACTACCAATCATACACTTCTACAATTAATTTTTTCTCCATTTAAAAGTATCCCCCATATTGATTGCTTCAAGGGCAAAGGGATACTACTTTGTACGTCTTGCATTAATTTAAAATAGAGAATATGTCAAATGAAAGCAACAGTGATACACATGGGCGCCTGCAGGGGGGGAGGGGGGCACTTGCCCTCCCTGGATTGATTGGATAAAAAAATTTAGACAAAAATAGACACAAAAATTATTAAAGTAATGAGAAAATAAAGAGAATGTAACTAAGCTGATGTCCTGTCCGTTCATTCATCATACAAATACGCTACACTACATTAAAACTATATTAAAACACTACTAACCAATTTTTGCCCCCCCCCTGGAAAGTTTTTCGATTTTTGCCCCCCCCCCCACCCAGAAAGTTTTCTGCGGGCGCCCATGGTAATACATATTTGGCATCAAGACAAAAGTTACTGAAAAACGTATCCAGAAATTGGTGACATAAATGTCATATACCACACACACATATTAGGCTATTTAACAATCATATCATCCAGAATTAGCAGAGAGACCATTCGTGATAATGTATCTACTCAAGTTACAACATAAATTACCTTTTCTCTCTGGATTGACACATTTATAGAAAATTCACATATAATTAAATCCAAGAATCATGAACATTCAGTACATAAAGGTTTTATTGTCAATCATATAATATATTCCATTGTATGAGGCTGCGAAGTAGTTATTGAAAGGAAAATACAGTCTCATTCCTTAAAATATTGAATGAAAACCATTTAAGTAGCATGCATGAAAAAAGCGATTGCAATGATGATAATGTGGTGGCCAAAAATAACAAAACAATATTGAAACACTGATAACGACATGTTAAGGATGAGCGAAGCAATTTTGTAATCAATTAAACGATCCAATTTATCCGCAAGACTTTCGTCGTTAACCTCGGGCGCCGTGGAAAAGATTGCACATTGACTATGCTGGACTATTTTAAGAAACATGTTCCTAAATTTGTATACACGCAAACAGTTAATAGACGATTTTTATTAATCCATGCAACTACATCAATCATTGATGCATTAGGAACAATTTACAAGGTTTATTTTACAAAAACCAAATAAAACTGACAATTTATCTCAAAATATTTCTAATAAATTCATGTACCCTACTAGCAAACCAAATGTTGCACTTTGGAAGATCCTTTAGAATGTTTGGGAGCAAAGAGTTCTCATTCTTTTCAATAAGTAGGAATATATAGGGAAACCGACTTAACATATCTCAGATATGCTACGGAGAAATGGACAACGTTTAGCAGAAGTGCTGGACAGCTAACCATCTACACATACATTGCATACGTAAACTACTTAGGGTAAATTGTCTGGACAGACATTCTGATACAGGGGTACTATAATGGGCAACATTTACACACTCCTACAAAAATGACAAAACAATGGGCAGTCAGGGCATGTTGCAAGAATGCCTAGCAGTGGTAATATCTTAAGTAGGAAACTTATGCTGGCGTTAAGAAAAAAAGCTTCATGAACTGCCTGAAATCTTCATTGAACTTGATTCGTGGGAGAGAGTTTCTATGGAACCCACAAGCTAGTGTGACAGACTAAGGGTCCGAGCACAATCATTAGAGAATAAGAGACCACTCACGCTCAAAGAAAACGTACATATTTCAACTTGACGAGTCACCTACTAAAATTAATTTGAAAGACAACTGTGTACCCGAATTTTGCGAATGAAGCCAAGTGTATTGAATATAGTCCACTCGAATCTCTTAACAGATCACTTCGAAAAGTAGCTCCTGAACAAGCAGAAGTAATCAGAACCTCCAGAAATCAAGAAAAATAGATTAGTTAAAAAACTATTGATATAATTTTTCTTATTTCCTATGTTATAACAACATAGCGAGAAATAATCTGCCAAAAATAAAAAAAACAAAATTAAAAATTATGAATTAGCTACCGTTTAACTGACTTCTTTTTTGGGCAATATCTTATCACAATGGCCGACTCAAAGAGCTCAAAAATGTAAATGCTTTTATTTCATATGCTGTTATGGGGAAACTGTAACTTATATTAGGAACAAATGTGGGGTAATCCTAAGGATTAAAAGCTATAGCCTACATTTCTAGATTTTGACTTATTTATTTCTAACCATTGAACATAAGCATTATGTTTTCAACTTGTATCACTTCTCAAATTTAGATCCTCCTTTAAACCAAAGCAAATGTTATGTGTATACTTTACTTAATTATTATTATTTTTTTTTTTGAAAATTAGTCTAACTTTTGAAATCTATAAACTATTTCTAAAAGGTGTCATTAATAATACATCGACATTTTCGACAAAACATTTTATGGTTAGAGAAACTTTAAAATATTGGAACGATAATATATACTTGTATTTTTTACGACCAATTATATCAATGGGAATATTAATTTATGTATTATTTATTTTTATTTGGGTTAATTGTGAAGAGGTTTAACATATATACATAGTTTAAACGAATTTTTTTTTTATATGCCACAATACTATTTATAAACAACTTCAAATATTATATTTGTAAAAACTCAACCAGGTTAAAAGACACAAACATTTTTTTTCTCTCAGAATCAGAGCAGAATGGTAACACGATAACTAAATTTGTGTTTTTTAGCCGAAAAATTCTTATCTTTTCTCATTTCTTTTGATCCAAACTCCAGCGTAGCTCGTTCTATTTCATAAATTTATGTATGAGCCTTAATTAGGGGGGACCAAATCATGAACTTGAAAAAACGGGAAACTTTCAAGGACGGCATTGGAGGAAAGGGAAAGAGGGGGGGGGGGGGAATTACCAATGCTAAAAACCTTATGCCAAACTGTGCACTCGCCTTCCTAAGCATTCGGTCCCTTTTTAATATAGTTCTTCTCTTTGGAATAATCGTTCATAAACTCCCATTGACAAAATCATGAACTTGAAAAAACGGGAAACTTTCAAGGACGGCATTGGAGGAAAGGGAAAGAGGGGGGGGGGGAATTACCAATGCTAAAAACCTTATTGCAAACTGTGCACTCGACTTCACTAGCATTGCGTCCCTTTTTAATATAGTTCTACTCTTTGGAATAATCGTTCATAAACTTCCATTGACGCTTGGGCATACTTATTGTCTATATGAGAAGATAATATACAATTATAGAATAAAGTTCAACACGCAAAATAAACACCTGTTACTCTAACACGAACAGCCCGGCAGGGATCACATATAAGACTAACACATTACACGTAGCAGTAGCTAAATCAAAATTGTTTTCTGCGCTAAGTTAGATCCCCCCCACCTGCTTTCAGTTTCTTTGGCTATACATTTACATATAAGATCTACGGCATGGACAGTGGTGGAGGGGGAACAGTGCAGCCCACATCACTACTGGCACTGATTACACAGCTAGCCAAATATTACTTCAATTTATATTATAAATTAGGAAGTTTTAGTGATTTTAAAATGTGTGTTTGGTTTAAAAAATGGGACATTTAGGCGTCCCGACAGCGGTTAGGGTCGTGAAAAAACGGGACAATCCCGTTCTTTACGGGACGATTGGTCACCCTAGCCTAACTGCATATTTGCATTTTATAAATATTAAAAACTAATTCATTTTGAAATGAAACTGTCTTTTAACCTCGCACCTTCGCAATATTGTGAAATCATTTGAACCACAGCAATGGGGCTAAACTAAGTTTGGGCAAAGAGAGTTGCTAGGTGCGTGCCATAAACGTAGTGAATTTTCGGTATGTAATGCATAATTTATGTGCTAACAGATGCAGTCTCCACCGATTGAAATGTCCTTTCTCTGAATCCAATTTACTAAAAGGAGGACATAATTTAGGTTATGCTAATTTTCGCAGAATGATATTAATATTCAAACAATGTTTTCTTAGCCCCTCCGCAGCCCACTTACCATTTCGATTGGACGTACCGACCTCTCATGTCAGGGTGTCTACCTTATTCAAAATAACATCACTTAAAAAACATCACTAGATTTTAGCAATTAATATGCTTTTCTTTAACTGACAAATGTATCAATGCCCTTTAATTTTGTATGCACATTTTGGACACTATAGATGACATGTATAAAGCATAGTTGCTGCGAAAACAAGGCGCAAAGAAAAAAAACATATCTGTTCATTTGGTATAATGGAGGGAGTTATAGGTGATCATTTTCACATTATGCCTTAATGTTGTGCTGCCTAGTGGCTTTGTTTTTCTAAGGAAAAACTTTGACAAGCCCCCCTCCTCTCCATTGACATGACAAAAATGTGAATTTGGCCAAAAATTCCGCCACTCCATTAAATGATAATAGAAATAAAGAAGAAAAAAAACAAAAAAAATCACACCACTTCTTGCAGTCTAAGTTACACTGCAACCACATTTCCTACGCCACTGACACATCCCACTTGAATATCTGAAACATATCCGTGTCTTTGCCATCTGGAACAAATTGTTAGAAAGAAATATTGTAATGTTTCTAAAATGTGTTCGATGTATTTCCTATATTAAAGTATGCATGCTTAATTTTTAATTTTATTTTTTTCAAAAAAAATACTGACAATAAATTCTTGTCAAAATATTTTTATATCATTTTGTATTGCATTTTTGAAATATTACTATTTCTTTCATTAATAATGAAGGCTTGTAGCCTTACATTTTAATTAATTTTGCTAATGTTATTAGCTTTAATTTAGGGTGTTACATGAGAATATAAAGATAAGACGGCAACACTTACGGGATATTTTTTTTCTTGTTTAGACAAATCATTTAGAACAAATTTGAATATAAATAAAATTACAGCATACATTTACTGCCGTATGGGGAAAAAACGTTGTTTTTAAATTTATACAATTTTAATAATTTAAACTTAATTGCTTCAAATCTCTTTTATTCGACTTTATGTTCTTTGCTTCTTTAAAATCCTGAAAAAGTTGTGATTTAAAAAGAAAAATATAGAAATAAGTAGTGATCACAAATTATTTTTTTTTTGCGGTTACAGAAGTATTGATGATAAATTTTAAACAATCTTTGAGACAAATAAAAATATTTAAACTCTTATTTTTTTAAAGATATTGCCACAAATACACTTATCAAATTCATATTTATATTCTGAGAAAAATCTTTTTTTTTTAAAAGGCGGATCACAAAGGTGACAACCAAAAATTTATAATGCTACTATAAAATTGATATGTAAAAGAACATTTTACTGCTTTAGTTAAATATAGATTTTGTTTTAAATTTTAAAAAAAATTATAGTTGTTTATTCGTTTTGTATGCACATTTTTACTCAAGAAATAAGTTTTATAGTTTAAAAGAAAAAGAGATATTTCTAATTTTAACACATCTGGGTACATATGACATCATTAGAGAAGAGACAACACATCTGTTACGCACTGGCTTCGATTGTGAGAAAGTAATCTGTTATTTAAAGTTATGGCTCGTTGTAAACAGTGCCCAACAAAGGACAATAATATAGAGAAATACAATAACAAAAATACGACACCCAAAACAGTACTAATTACAATTAATAAGATTTATTGGAGTATTAATAAAATTATAAAATAAAATAAATATAATTACGATCATCGACTTACAAAGAATGATAAGTCTTGTACCGGTACACAGTTAGTACAATCTGCCAGTTAATAATGTACAATGACGAATGCAAATAAACACATATGAGAACATAAAGAATAATAACATTTGTCTGGTGAAGTTAAAAATATCTATCGGAATCTCTCTCGAGGAATAATTGATATCGTCATTAAACACGCTAAGGTGAAAGAAACTAGGCCACACCCAATAAGAACGTGGTGTCTGCTAATGTGGGGTGAACCGGAGTTCGTGGTACTGGGTTCGTAAACAAGTCCTACAAGTCCTAGCTTTGCTGCTAGTTTAGTTCTAAAGGCAAACAATCACGATAGCATCACTCCACTACTCAATTCACTTCATTGGCTCCCTTAACTTGCAAGTATTGACTACAAACACTCTATTCTCTGACACAATATTTTCTCGGATTCCTTCCCTTCCAATCAAAACTAACTTCTATTTGTCTATTCATCCCATCGACAGCTTCGCTCTTCCGCAGACAAGTACATTCTGTCTGTTCCCGATAAACTCACTAAAACATACGATAAACGATATTTCTCTTTATGCGCCTTTATAAAATAGAATTCTCTACAACTGCATATTCTCAATATACCCAATATCCAGGCTTTCATAATTGCACTCAAGACATATCTCTTCAATCTAAACAATTTGAAATTATTACCACACCAACTGACCGATAAAAAATGCTTCTGGGTGCCTTCTATTGCTTGAGATGTAAATATATATATATTCATTTTACTAAGCTGTTTTTTAATAAAATACATAAATGTAACTTTATTAAATTAATGATTATGCTTGCTAACATTTTTAGATGCAGCGCGGTGAGCCAAGACCTATAAATGGGTAACTCGGTATATAAGACCATTGTAATAATAATAATAATAATAAACGCAAACTGTACAATTAAAAATATTTGCGAGCCTACCAAAGGCGCTTCTATACAAGATAAAAGTTAAATAAAAGGGAAAAGTGCTACCAAATAAGGGTACAAACAAAATACAATTCCACGTGTGCATTTTCCACTATGTCAGACAGTCTTTAGGGTAAGGTTCGCCAGAGTAAGGTGTCACCAGAGCAGCGTGTCATCATTTTATAGTGTCAATCTATTAGTTTGTTACCACAGGAGGTTGACAGCTGAGTATGGCGTTACCAGAGTGGGGTTTCCTCAGAGTAGGGTGGCACCATCTTACTGTGTCAACATAATAGTGTGTCACAAAAGTAGAGTTTTAACAGAATAATTTGCCACAATAACGTGTCGTGTGTTTTATAGCTAATTATCCGTAAGATATAAATATATATATATATATATTTCTAAAAGAAACGAAAAAAATTTTAAACATTCAAATAGAAACTTATAAAGGCTTGATATACAATATAATAATTACAAATTCTATAGAGTTGGCTGATCAAGCATTTATTTTTCCTAAATCTAAAAGAACCCAATGCTAAACGCTCCAAAGTTAAGCGATGTGCATTTTTTATGTCTGGTGTTGAAATGATAGTTGGAATTAAAATGTTAATATTCAAACTAGTGATCATTTATTTACATTAAGTTTTATTGTTTTTTTGTTTTTTTGTTGGTTTTTTTTGCTGTTTGCACTTTTCATTATAATAACTATGATACAATATGTGAACATATTAAATACTATTAAAATTTTTATATAAATTGTTGTTTCTATATTTGCAATTTATTTTATGTGTTGATTTTATTACCTCTAGTACTTTTAGAATGGTATGTAAATTAATGTTACTAAAAACTACATATATGTAGGTAGAAACATTATAGACTTCATTTTAAAAGTAAAAATATATGCTATATATTTCATTATATTTGTTTTTAAAAAGATGCTAATTTTCTTAGGAAAATAATTTAAATTATTCAATGTAATTTTTTAAAATCAGCTTTTGGACTGTGTCGGTTTTCGAGTGCAATACTCAACAATACTAATTTATTAATCACCTAATGTTTTGTTTTATTTTGTGTGGTAATTTCATGTGCAATATTAGTAAATTTTTACAGTCTGTCATACTATTGTACTTGCTGTTTACTTGGCGACTGGTGTGAGAACATTGTAGAATAATGTGTTACCATATTGTTCTACATATAGCGAGCTGCGCTGCACATGTTTTTGACCAATTGCACATCCTGATGGATATGTTTCTGGATTAAACATTACCTAGCTCATGAAAGGGAACTTGAGTTCAGTTCTTTGTAACTGTTGCACAAAAACTTGACACGAATTTGATAAAGAAATTAATAATTCGCGTATCATTACAAGTGTCTATTTTACTTGATTAAATATTCTAAACATCATTTGGAGCGAACATTTTGAAGAAATATGATCCTTTATAAACATTATTTATGATTTGTTTTTAAAGTTTCAAATCAATAAATCTTAAGAAATTTACAAAATGTACAAAGTATAGTTGAAACTTCTTGAATAGCACCACGGATCTTTTGCGAAGTTTTGAAACTTCGCCAGGCACCGTTGTTTAAGTTTCAGAATTTCATCAAAAAGTGGTTGAAGGAATTGCACAATGGATCAGTTAATATTTTATAATTAACCAGGGGATTTTTACACGTTTTAAAACGGCATTGAAGTCAGGTTGACAAATTGTGCCAAAACTGTTCAAAAAGAGTTCAACTTGAACCAAGGTCCGGTCAAGACATTTCAAAATAAATTTTAATATTATCTGAAAGCTTAAATACCACACACCTGGAATTGGTTTAATATATAGTTTTTTAAACCTAATAAAATTAAAGTATTAAACCTTCTTATAAAATCATATTACGAGATGCGTATATTTTTGTGGATGTTTATGTACATTAAATCTAATGAAAACGTATATTAAGGTTGTCTTTTTTAAAATGTGTTATACCAATTGAAAAATATTGTTCAAGTGCTTTAACGAACAGTTGGAACGCTTATATAAGTGTGACAGAACCTAAAATTTTTTGAAAAGTTCAAATAAAGGATTCGATTTTAATTGCAACATAGGCTATCTAGATTTTCATTAAGTTGCAAAAGATGAATTTCAAAGGCGAGAATAAAATCTGGACTTACATTTATGAGGATAAACGATATGTCTACATTAGAACAAATGTATGGTAACATTTATTGGATATACATTACAAATTCGAAAGGAAGAGTTTGGTTACGATTTTATGTGGATAATAATATCTCAAAACCCGATCATTTTATAAAGAAAAAAAACACTTAATTTTTAAATATAAAGCGATATTTTTTGCCTCAACTCACTGATAGGATTCGTACCCTGGAAGAACACTTTCGAAAGAATACACAAGATAATAACTTATTATTTGATCTCATTCGTTTAATTATTCATGGACTCAATAGGGAACTCTATATTTTATTATCTGATGGAAAAAAGAAAAAAAATTGAAAATCTTAAATCTGCCAAGAATGTTGTTGTTAAACCAACTCCTGTAACGGAAAATGAACTAAACCTAGTGGTTTGTATACCACCAGATCTTTCACTATCTGAACAAGAAAGATATGTATTAAGTAAAGGACTAAAATTTATCCCACTTCTATCATCTAGTGACACATATCAATTAATGTCAGACGCACATCGTTTCTTTCGTTCACTGAGACTACAACTTTACTTTCACGAGACTCCATCTAACGAGGATGAGGATTCATTTCCTGTACAACGACAACGCAAATCTACATGGACACCTCCACCTGATCAATCTAAAGCACTTGACCTTTACATTAAATGTACAGAGAATCAAATAAAAAATCTACGCCAAACTCCACTCCATAAATCAAATTTATCTAAACAAGAATGGCGAGCACTCTCCCATATCAAAACACGTAAGGATATCATTATTAAACCGGCAGACAAGGGTGGGGCTGTTGTTGTTTGGGATAAGAAGCTCTATATTGAAGAGGCCTCCAAACAATTACAAGATAAAACCTCTTACACGCCGAGGTCCAACGACCCCATTGTACAGAATAATGAAATTGTCAAGGAAACTATCGAGGAACTTATTCAAGTTGGCAAATTACCCGAGTCTGCTTCAAACTTACGTATTTATGACAGTGATCTTGGTAAACCATGCTTGTATTTGCTTCCAAAGATTCACAATGAGGGAAGTTCAGGAAGACCCATAGTTGAAAATTTACCATCCTATATTAAGGACACTAACCACATGATCAAATCTCTTGAGTCCTTGGTTTTACCTAATGAAACCCATTTACTTTTTACAATGGACGTTTCTTCACTGTACACCTCAATTCCCAACAGATGGACTCATCGCAATTTCATTTTTTCTGAATACGAATCCTAATCCCAATTTTCCAAAAAGTGCCATTGTACGCTTGACTGAATTGGTTCTACAGCTTAATTCGTTTGAATTCAATGGCGAATTTTTCGATCAGATCAGTGGTGTTGCTATGGGAGCAAAAATGGGACCAAGTTATGCATGCTTATTTATGGGCCATTTGGAACATCTTTGGAGAGAACACTACCAAGGTCCTTTCCCAGAATACTACAGAAGATACATTGATGATTGTATAGGGATTACTAATATGGACATAACAGAACTAGAAAGTTTTATTTACTTCATTGGAAATTTTCATCCAACAATTAAATTCACTTCAATGATCCATAAAAGCACCATCAATTTTTTGGACTTACGAATTAACCTTCATGAGAACAAAATATCTACGTCCATTTTTTATAAACAAACAGACAGTCATAGCTTCTTGCTATATTCATCATCCCACCCTCAATGGTGTAAAAACTCCATCCCATTTTCTCAGTTGCTGAGACTCAGAAGACTATGTAGTAATGAAGAAGATTTTGGAGAAAGAATGTCTGAAATGTTGGATTTTTTCCGACGCAGATTATACCCCGAAGAAATTTTAAAAGCAGCTGTCACTCGAGTTAAAGGTATGACTAGACAGGCTTCTTTTAAAGCTACTCATTCTGACACTAGCGATAGGTCTAAATTTATCTTAACTTTTCATCCCCACAACCTAAAAGCTCGCTCTCTGGTTCTTAAAAACCGCTCCATTCTTATGGCGGACCCTGTCACAAATGCGATTTTTAGAAAACCTCCTCTTTTCGCTTTCCGGCGGGACAAGAGCCTTAGGGACATGCTAGTTAGAAGCCACCTCCCTGCTATTAAAGCATATAAAGGCACAAAATGTTGCAACCGTAGCCGTTGCAACTCATGTCCCTATGTGATCGAAACTGATACGATCACTTTCCCTCTGGGAGTATTCAGAATAAAAGATGGCTTTACCTGCACAAGTCGCAACGTGATTTACACCATCATTTGCAAAAAGTGCGGTAAACTATACATAGGAGAGACAGGTCGTCGCCTTGGGGACCGTTTCAGAGAGCACCTCTATAACATAAATAAACACGCTCTCTGTCCGGTCTCCAAACATTTCAATAGCCCTAACCATAATGGTATCTCAGATATTGTAGTTACTGGTATACTCTATACTAGTAACACTGCAGATAGAATCTATATGGAGAACAAATTAATAACTAGATTTGGTACGTTGTCTCCATATGGATTGAACCAAATCCATAGTTTTACTTAGCTGCCATGTCTTTTTCCTGTTTGGTTTTTCCAATTATGTTGAAATCACTTCCTTTCTACTTCTCTTTACTTTGTTTTTGTCTGGTTTAAGCGCCCTCGCCTATATTTTTTTCTGTTTTAGGTAGGATATGTATATTGATATTATGTAAATTTAATTTTTACTTTTTTAAATGTGGTGTGTTTGTTTGTACTGATGAAGGCATGTGCCGAAACGTTTAATTCTGTATAATGTACAATTATTATTAAAGCTAACCCATATTGTTCTATTGACACAATTTGTTCGTGTCTTATTAATATATTTTTGTCTTTTGCAGTTCAGCTGTGTGAACATTTTTTTTCTTCTTACTTTGATTTTTTATAATTTTCCGATTAAATAGTAGAAAAGTTTATATTAAATTTTATTGAAGATACAATACATCGAATTCCGTTCATGTTACATATATTTAAAATGGTAAATGAATGGATTTCTTTTCTTTTTTAATGTAAGGACATTTTTTTTCCAATTTATAGAATGTGCGATGGCGTGACAATGGGTAGGCTGGTTGTATATTGTATTGCAGATATTTTTTTTTCTAAAACCAAACCCAAACTGATGTGGCAAATTAAATCATCAATACATATATTTTTTTACAAGAATTTATTCTTAACTTGTTTCTAACTACACAAATCAAGTTCTTGAAATTTTGTAGTACCTTTTTTTCTGTACTATATATTGTTGAAATCCGCTGGTCCTCATTTTTAAGACCCACTGGCTCACAATCTCTCCACTTCTACCCCTGGTGAGATAGTAAACGTACGACTGGTCTTATTAATAGAAAAAAATTGGTAATCTTGACGCAGTTGAAACGAAGGGCCCATCTTGGGATGCGTCCCTTAGTTTGTAATGCATTGCGCTACGGTCACCACTTGCTTTTAACTGTAATTTGTGCTGAGTGCCTGGCTAGCTGTATTTGGTGCTTAAGTTTGATCAACCTTTATTTGCTAGGATTGATATCTTAAATGGTCAAGTGTTTTTAGATAAGTAAATATCTAGATAAAATAATTCCATTTGGAAAAATGTTAGTTAGCTTATACTTATCTGATGTGATTCGATTGTTTTGTTATGTGTTGCATTTCTTATTTTAAATTAAAGCCAGTCTAGTGTAGTTAATAAAGATTATTCGCAGTAGTCCATTACACTGTAGCTGAAGTCATTCATTTATGGTGTATAATAACCCAGTCATCCTAATAAGGAATCAAAGAGTATAGCGAATGTAAGGGAAATAACCTTAGAATCCCGCAAGCAACTAAGACCGTTGGTGCCATGCTGGTATACTTGTACTAGTACACCCACTAACGCAGTGGCAGGACAAGAAGGCAACCGGAATATTACTGCTGTCTGTGTGATTTAGGGGCCTGTCAAATATTCTTGAGGTGGAATATTTGACTCGTTGTCTAGGTGTATGATTCAACCACAAAACAATAATCTTCAAGGTGCATAAGTCTTTTTATTCGTGACAGCATTACAGCCGTACTGCGTCTTCACAGGTAATTCAATACGAATCAGAATTATATGATACAAACAAACACAACACATTTAAATAAGTATAAATTAAATTTACATAATGTCAATATATATATCCTACCTAAAACAGAAAAAATATAGGAGAGGGCGCTTAAACCTGACAAAAACAAAGTAAAGAGAAGTAGAAAGGAAGTGATTTAAACATAATTGGAAAAACCAAACAGGAAAAAGATATGGTTCAATCCATATGGAGACAACGTACCAAATCTAGTTATTAATTTGTTCTCCATATAGATTCTATCTGCAGTGTTAGGACAAATCCATGTTTTGAAAGTAGTTCAGTTCTTAGTATGTGATTATTTTATTTTAAAATAGGATTACATCATATTATTAGTGTCCCCTTTGGACAAGATAAGATAGATTATTACAGTGACCAATAAGAAGATAACAGAAAAAAAAATTAACTCCTTATAAGAAGTATTTGAAAAAAAAAGTCATTTAAATAAACAGTTAACAATAATCATTAAGAACTCTTATATTTAAAGATATCTCTGAATTTAATTATTTACATTAAAAAAGTAAACTGATGGTTTAATTGATCATTGTACACAGTTAAAATTAATATTAATTATTCAGCAAAGAATGTCAACATTTTTCATCTTTTATTTCTTGACTAAAGAAGCGAAGGTTTTACGTTCCCTATGTGTTGTGCTGAAATATAAATAATAATTAATATACATAAAAAAAATTAATATTACAAGTATAAAAATATTTATAGGAATTTATTTAGATTGATTCCCTCAAATTGGAACAACTTTTGTTTATTTGATCGATTTCTGTTTTCCATTTAATAGTTGTTTTTTTTAAATACATCTTTTAATTAAAAAGTTTGAAATTTCAAATTGTTCAATATTATATTTAGCAATGCTATCACCATGTTGTGGCATTTAGATTTTTCAGTAGAGGTTAAGACATCTTGAAACTCATGAATTAAATGTTACAATACTTCGAAATTTTTGTTCAATATTTATATATCCATATTTCCTACTATGTTGAAATAGGACGCATTAGTGAGGGCAAGAGGCCCAAAGGATTCAATCTTACTGAATAGTCTTATACACTTTTAAATTGCATTTGCAAAAAAATGTTTAAAAATAAGAAAGGAAAAACTGATTTCCCTTTAAAAGAAACTAAAATTGTTCGCTAAAAGTAATATATAAAATTGTATTAATGAATTCAAATGTTTCTTACTTGAATAAATATGCTCTTTTAACTTCTGGGCAATGTGTTCATATTTGTTAGACTCCAGAGCTTCAAGAAATATTGTAAATGCATCACCTGGTCCTGCATGTAGTATTTTATTCAGTAGAATTTCTGTTCTGTCTTTGCGTGTTCTGGCAGATAATACCTCATCCTTGTCATCCTGGTCTAAGACTCGGTGTGTTAAGAGGGAATCAACGATATATTTGGCTTCCAACTCCTCTTTGAGATACATGTATTGCATCATAATCGCTTGTTCATGGTTCGGTTGAAGCCTTCCGTGACTTATTCTTTTTTGTTCTGACATGCTGTAATGATCTGTTAAAAAATGTATTTTTTAAAAATCGTATATAAATGTATATATATATGTGCTACCTTTTTTGAATAGGTAAATCCAATTTTGATTCTGAATATTTACAGTGGTAACGTAATCTTCGTAACATGTTCAATCACATAAAATGTACTTCCACTTCCATCCTCTTTATTTCCTTTATCCTTTTTTCACTGTATGTATGTTTTGGATATGTATATATATATATAGCCGATATATATATGTGTTTATACATAAAATGTATACTTACATGACAGTTTTTTGTATTGTTTGAGTTATTTGGCATAACCTTTATATTATATTTTGTTTAAACATACGAAAGCTCAACATGTTATTTTTTATTTACTTAAATTGTTTGTTGTTTTTTTTTCATCTAATTAAAAGCTTAAGACGTTTATCGGTAATTCAATTATCACGTTTCAGTAAAAATTGTCGTAACTAATACACAACTGTTAATTTCTTAATGTTTTCTTTGTTTCCTCACTCCTCATCCATGACTAATCTTTGCAGAAAAGATAACAAAAGTGTACTCTAAAGTAAGCAAATTTAATTACATTAATATCGTTACGGTTTAAGTATCAAAATTGTAAGTTCTCTTGTTCTTAATACAATAACAGGAAATTTATTTCTGTAAAAAAAGATATTTAATATTTTTCAATATTTTTTTTTAAACTTGCCAAACATTAAAGAAAGAAATGAAAATATTTAGTCCAAATAAAATAATAAAGAAACTGTTCATCATTGAGGTTACAAACTTTATTTGAAAGATGATACAAGTATAATTTATTGTACGTTTCGTTCAGTAAAAAAGAGAAAGATATCATCACTGTTTTAAAGCAATGCATCATTTTAAAAATAAAAATTAATGTGTAATTAATAGGTAAAATGTAAAAATATATCTGTATTTTTATGTATATTCCAATAAATATATTGCAGGAACAATTCATAGTTAATTTCTGACATTTCGTACATTTATTTATGGTGAACCATAAGCTTGTGCTGCCTTAAGGGTGCATTCCACTGCATACAAGATACAATACTCTGAAGAAAGTATTTCAGCATTTGATATTTGATATGTAAATGAGGTTAATGAAGCAGTACCTCTAAGAATTTATTTAGGAAATATTTCATACATTGACCAAGAAGCGTATTTATTTAGCTACTCTAGTCGCTTTGACTATATGATAAAATGGTAAAACTTAGTCCATGTACATTATTAATGTACCGGTACCCAAAAGTAGACTATGTGTTTAATTGGTGTTCTATTCATGCGTTGGACTTTGCTGAAGTTGTTGGAATATCCCATGTGCAAATTTCATACCACCTACTGTACTTCATCTCCGGGTTTGCCTTTATTTTAGATTAGTTTTCATCCAAGGATAACAAGTCCCATCCGTTCTGAGAGATGGTATTGTTTTGGTTGTCAAGTCTTTTGTTTTACTCGGACATGAGAATAATTTGTTGCAATTCAGCTACTCTTCATAATCTCTTTCTAATGATTTGCATTGAAATTAATTTAGCAGAATAATACAAAATGAATATTTAATATAAATATATATTTGTTTTTGTTTACAAGATACATATATATTTATTTTAAATTTGTGCAAAAATGAATATGCACAATTTCTGACTATTAAACAATTGAAAATATAATTTGGTTAATAATAAGTTAAAATTATTATTTTTAAGATTAATGTCTCGCTGGTTTATGAATGGCATTAGATGCTGCCTGGTTCATTGCATTTTGTTCTGAAATATAAAGAAACAAAGTTGACAGTGAAGAACAGTTATACATTATTTAAAAAAAAACATTAAAATCAATATAGTGGGTTAATTAGGTTTTAGACATATACTTTGATTTATAATATTGATTGGAAATGTAACAATCAATATGATTTTCATTTATTGATTCCTTGTTTTTATGTTCTATATTGTTATGATTTCTTAATTACAAATTACACACAAAGTATACGCATACCCGGACATCTCAGGAGGGTTGAAAGATGACTATAGCCTGCTTCGTCTAACGCTTGGAGAAATATACTATATCCCTCTCCTGGACCACAATGTAAAACTCTTTGCAACAAAACTTCGGCTCGATCCTCTCTTGATTGCTTATTGCTAATTAATTCTTTCTCATCATTGTTAAGGAATCCTTTTGAAAACAAAAAGTCTATCATTCGTCTAGGCTCAATGCCTGCTTTCACTTTAACATAGTTTTGTTTTAGACGAGTCTCATCTCTGTTGCACAACCTTCCACTTAATGGTCTGTCCATTTTCCTAGGAGAGAAATTTCTTGCTTAGTACGCATCCCATCTAGAAAACGTCGCTCGGTTATAGATCGATAAAACGTGTTATAAATTAATCCAAACATTGAAAACGTTATAATATTTTTTGCGAAAGGTCTGTCTGTAATAGAATCCAAGTACGATTTTTTTAAAAACAATAATTGATTTAATCGTTCCCCTATGTATATATATAAGAAATAGTTTTTGATGAAAAAAAAATGTTTATATAATTAATATCCAGGTAGCTTAATTTATAATATTAAAAAAACGTAATCATGTTATTATTTTGTATTATGATCATATATATATGTATATATATATATATATATTTATATAGTGTGCGTGTGTTTATAACTCTATGTTATGCCATCTAGCTGCTGCTGAAAAATGAATGTCGTTTACCTATGAAATAAGTGTCTACTACCTTGTGTTCAAGAGAGACTCACGGCTTGAAAGAATTTAATATTGTAAGACGTCTATTTATACATTTCAAGCAATGTATAGATAGATCTGGTCGTGTCTTTCTCATATTTTTTTGTTTGAGGGTCCTGTATCGATCTCTTTACAAATGATCCTAATATAATTAGGTCTACCACAAAAGATTTGTCGTCATTTTTGGCTTTGCGGCTTCGAGTTCATGATTAAAAATCATGCTAGTGAAGAACAAACAAATAATGAGATATGAACATGTCAGAAAAGGGTGCGGTGTTTTTTTTTAAAAGCAATTAGAAATTTCTTATTTGGTTTGGCTTATTCATAGTCTAAAATTGGTATCTTTAAATAGGTTGCAACAACATTTCCCTCTTTCTAAAATTTAAGACATACGAAATGTGTTTTTAAAATCTCAATGTGTGTATTTGAAATGTTTAAGATTCTTAATAAATATACCTATTGAAATTTTACCAAGTCTTCAGTTCCAAAACTAAAAAGCAAATACTGACTTATGTTTTTAACCTGCTTGTCAGATAGGCCGTATAAAACTTTTTTTTTTTTCTTTTCATTCCTGCAATGCTTTTTCCTTTAAAGTTAATTCCTAAAGTACTACATGTTTTGTCATTATATTGCTCAAATCTGTAGGAATTATTTCGTCACATTTTATTATTTTTCTCAAGTTGTTGTATGATAACATTTTTTCAGGTAATGCTTCCTAAAGTTTTACAAAGTGTGATCTATCTCCAGGTCATTATTTTCTATCACAAATGTTATTCTTTTATAAGAATATAATTTCTTTTTTAAAGTAGATTACATAGGCTATTTTTAAAAAATGATTGTTTTTTATGAAACTGGAGCTTTAGGTGCGTCTCTCGTGTTATTGAAACTGATTTCAAAAATTGCATAGGGTTTATCGAAACATATCATATCTTTTAAGAAGTTTATGTTATAATTATTTTTTAAAAAATTGGAAGTTCTCTCAATATAACTTTTTATGTCAATGATGTTGCATTAGGATATCATAAGTAAGCCATTATTGTTAAAATAAGAAAAAAAAACATGTATCAAAATGACAAAATTGTGTATGTGTATAAAGACACAAGTCTACTTACATTTTATAGTTTGCACGGCCATAAACATTTTAACTTCAATATTCAAAATACTTACCACGTAACTCCTTTTTAGACATACAAGTTTATGCCACAAACAGGCGTGTAAAAATGAAATGCTGCTTGTGCCATTTTAAAACGAGCCACATGGTAATCATAGAAAATCATGACATATAAATCAGAAAGAGCTATGCTGACGGTACCGCTAAAGAACCAAAAAATATTTAGATATTTAATTGATTCCTAAAAAAATTACAGTTAATTCCTTTTTTATATTAGGAAATCGAATAAATTGAAATGCACAAAAAAATTCATATATCCCTATTTATTCAGGTAAAAAAAAAAATTAAATATTTGTATTATAATTTACAAATACATTTAAAGTAACAAATATTGAACGATTTTAAACATTTCATCTGAATATAAAAGTTATGAAAACAAAATATTAATGAGATAATTATTATCTCAGAATTGCATCGTAATCATATTTATCGGGAAAATATAAATATATGTTACTTTAGAGGGCTTTTAGTCCGTTGTTAAAATTGAAAAATAAATACACAAATGAAATCATAGTGTGATTTGCCTATTTTAGCCACAGCTCTAAGTTTCTCTGATTCAAAAATTGTCCGTAACAAAACTGATAATGCATTTTATCCTTCTTAAAGTAAAAATATAACTGATTGCTTTTTAAATTGCTAAAATAGGCAACAATTTAAATAAAACTTTAGCTTTGTATTTTTAACATTTAATACATTTTTACTTTTGATTCATTTAAAAAATGTACGTTTACGAAATTTATGAAAAAACTTAATCTTTAAACATAATTTAATAATAATACCGTTTATTTCCATCAGTGCATCGAAGCTACATAGCCAAATAGCATTCACTAGGGCATTTATCACTCATCCAAATAATAACACAGCAAATAAAATGCAAATATATATATTTATTTAGCGTTTTAGTGAAAGTAAGGGAGCTTCAATCTTGAATGTATTAAATATTTATTAAAAGATTGTATTTATTAAATATATATATATATATATATATAGATATATATATGTATATATATCATTATACTGTTGTGAAAATATATAATTTATTCTCATTTTACTAATAAACCAAAAAAAAAAATCAATGACGTTAAAAAACCGTGATTACATGTACGTTTACATTATTACACCCATAACTATCAAAACTCAATCATTTTATAAAAGTGAAAGTTAAATTTTCAAAATGGAAATATGTTAAGATGTTCATAGACAGGTAGATAGATAGATAGATAGATGTATAGATAGATATATAGATAGATGGATAGATAGATAGATAGATAGATGGATGGATGGATAGATAGATGGATGGATGGATAGATAGATGGATGGATGGATAGATAGATGGATGGATGGATAGATAGATAGATAGATGGATGGATGGATGGATAGATAGATGGATAGATAGATAGATGGATGGATAGATAGATTGTTGGATGGATAGATAGATAGATGGATGGATAGAAAGATAGATGGACGGATAGATAGATAGATCGATGGATAGATAGATAGATGGATGGATAGATAGATAGATGGATGGATAGATAGATAGATAGATGGATGGATATATAGATAGATAGATGGATAGATAGATAGATAGATAGATGGATGGATAGATAGATGGATAGATGGATAGATGGATAGATAGATGGATGGATGGATAGATAGATAGATAGATAGATAGATAGATAGATAGATAGATAGATAGATGGATAGATAGATAGATAGATAGATAGATAGATAGATAGATAGATAGATAGATAGATAGATAGATAGAT
>CAXITT010000440.1:148860-266933 GCA_964033795.1 Lymnaea stagnalis
GCCTGATACAACAGGACTTGTGACTTAGCAGGACGTACGACAAGAAGGATGCCTGATACAACAGGACTTGTGACTTAGCAGGACGTACGACAAGAAGAACGCCTGATACAACAGGACTTGTGACTTAGCAGGACGTACGACAAGAAGGATGCCTGATACAACAGGACTTGTGACTTAGCAGGACGTACGACAAGAAGAACGCCTGATACAACAGGACTTGTGACTTAGCAGGACGTACGACAAGAAGAACGCCTGATACAACAGGACGTGAGACTCAGCAGGACGTACAACTGAGAATGAAGTCTGATACAACAGTATTCGAGACTCAGCAGGACGCATGAATCAGAACAACGAAGGACTCGGCCGAATGCATGAGTGATCAGGACTCATGACTAATCATGACGCATGATCCATTATAGCGCATGAAATAACAGGACGACTAACTCAATATAATGTCTGTTGAAAGTCATTACAATGCAAATAGAAATATTGTTAAGAGTATCTGCGTTGCCATAAACCAAAAATAATTTAAGTATCAAATTTTGGAAAAATATTTAGAATCGCCTGATTATGTGTAATACCTCAAAAGCTTATCAAAAGATAGTAAAGCTTAACAATCAATGTTATTTACATTTTTAAAGAAATGGCTTCTTAAACAAATAAACTGAGCCTATACCACCTGTGTTCTTTATGTTAAACTTAGTTCAGGTTTGTACAAGCTCTTATACGGTAAAATTAAAAGGTTATGATTTCTCGGGGAAATCAAACTTTAAAAAAAAAAATAATAAGCTCTTTTATTTATAATTGATATTTTCAAAGTTACTAGACAGACTTTATGTTGGTTGTCAAAATTTTCATTTGCTCCAATGATTCCTTTCTTTCCTCGACTTCAATAGCATAAGAATTTTGAATATTCAATCTTTACTACGTGTCTTGACAAGAATACTGTTTATGAATTTTGTGTTTCTTCTTACGAATAAAATTTGACGCATCTATAAAGTTGTTATTTTATTTTATCTAACTTCCACTTCTATTAAACAAACTACTCAATACAGGTCAGCGGATTTAAAAATGCAACATTACAATCTCAAATGAATGTAGCCCCTGACAACTTTGATCATGACTCGGTATTTACTCAAGTGTGACAGCCTGAGCTCTAACCACGTATAGTAGGTTTATGTGTCAGGTTTAGTCTCCCCCCCCCCCCAAAGACACTGAATTAGTTATCTTTAATGTGAAATATCATGACTCAAATGTGAGTAGGGGGGGGGGTGCGTTAAAAACATGGTCCGCACCGGGTGGCCATAAACCAAACTGCGCCCCAGATAGATAGATAGATAGATAGATAGATAGATAGATAGATAGATAGATAGATAGATAGATAGATAGATAGATAGATAGATAGATAGATAGATAGATAGATAGATAGATAGATAGATAGATAGATAGATCGGACAAAAACAATGTAAAGCAGAGTAGAAAAGAAGTTATTTGAACAAAATTTAAAATAAATTGATGATTAGCGATTGTGTTCTTCATTTTAGCCACTCCCCTGTCAGCCATATTTAGCTATTTATATTGATAATTGCAAGCTATTATGTTTCTACTTCTTGTTTAACTAACGTGGCAGTGATATTATGCACTCTTTCTGCCCCACATTTTGGAGAGCTCAGACTGCTGTTTCCACTTCTGCGCGGAGAAAAGGGTTGTCAAGTTGAATTACTTTTTAAATTTCATAAAGTAAATCTAACCATTGTGTCATTACCGCACTTTGATAACAGCGATAAAAAGTTGCATACAACTGATTTGGCTTGCAGATTTGTGGTATTGTAATCCTTTATATTACAGAAATATTTTTTTAAAATTTAAAATAATTACAAAAGTAAATAAATAAAATATGCAAAGAAATTGTTGAAAAATCACTAAGTGTAGGATGCGTGACTCAGCAGGACGTACGACCAGAAGGACGCCTTATACAACAGGACGTGAGACTCAGCAGGACGTACGACAAGAAGGACGCTTGATACAACAGGACTTGAGAATCAGCAGGACGTACGACAAGAAGGACGCCTGATACAACAGGACTTGTGACTTAGCAGGACGTACGACAAGAAGGATGCCTGATACAACAGGACTTGTGACTTAGCAGGACGTACGACAAGAAGGATGCCTGATACAACAGGACTTGTGACTTAGCAGGACGTACGACAAGAAGAACGCCTGATACAACAGGACGTGAGACTCAGCAGGACGTACAACTGAGAATGAAGTCTGATACAACAGTATTCGAGACTCAGCAGGACGCATGAATCAGAACAACGAAGGACTCGGCCGAATGCATGAGTGATCAGGACTCATGACTAATCATGACGCATGATCCATTATAGCGCATGAAATAACAGGACGACTAACTCAATATAATGTCTGTTGAAAGTCATTACAATGCAAATAGAAATATTGTTAAGAGTATCTGCGTTGCCATAAACCAAAAATAATTTAAGTATCAAATTTTGGAAAAATATTTAGAATCGCCTGATTATGTGTAATACCTCAAAAGCTTATCAAAAGATAGTAAAGCTTAACAATCAATGTTATTTACATTTTTAAAGAAATGGCTTCTTAAACAAATAAACTGAGCCTATACCACCTGTGTTCTTTATGTTAAACTTAGTTCAGGTTTGTACAAGCTCTTATACGGTAAAATTAAAAGGTTATGATTTCTCGGGGAAATCAAACTTTAAAAAAAAAAATAATAAGCTCTTTTATTTATAATTGATATTTTCAAAGTTACTAGACAGACTTTATGTTGGTTGTCAAAATTTTCATTTGCTCCAATGATTCCTTTCTTTCCTCGACTTCAATAGCATAAGAATTTTGAATATTCAATCTTTACTACGTGTCTTGACAAGAATACTGTTTATGAATTTTGTGTTTCTTCTTACGAATAAAATTTGACGCATCTATAAAGTTGTTATTTTATTTTATCTAACTTCCACTTCTATTAAACAAACTACTCAATACAGGTCAGCGGATTTAAAAATGCAACATTACAATCTCAAATGAATGTAGCCCCTGACAACTTTGATCATGACTCGGTATTTACTCAAGTGTGACAGCCTGAGCTCTAACCCCGTATAGTAGGTTTATGTGTCAGGTTTAGTCTCCCCCCCCCCCCAAAGACACTGAATTAGTTATCTTTAATGTGAAATATCATGACTCAAATGTGAGTTCAGTAATATTTTGAAACAAATGATAAAATTATGTGACGTCTTCACATGTTAAAAAAGTTCTTAGATTGTTCATTATTCCAGTAAATATTTTTAGGAAACTTCTGTAGTGTTTAAAAACTACTGCTTTTATGAAGCTTAAATTATTTGAAGAACTAGGTACATATTTTTTTATATTCAAATAATTTTAATGTATTAGTAATGAAATGTTGACCATAAAAATAAATAGCATGTGTCTTAATCTAACAAAAACGAAATAAGTAAATACAATTCTTATAATTTGAATATTTGGAAATACAAACATATCCCATCTTTGTCTAAAATGCACTAAATAAAATAGAATAAATATTTCAAACGTTATTAAATGAAACATTTAGGAAATCAAGTCTAATTCTATTACCTTATGAGGGTCTGAAAAGAAAATAAAGGTAAACATAAAGGAGTGTTGTATTCGTTTTAAAAGGCCAGTTTCCTGAAAATAAATGATTGAAATATCGTATTCATGGCTCGTGCAATTAAAAGTAAACATGCTAACTTAAGAGACCTTTGAAAAGGTAAAGAGAAAAAATACATTAAATAATGTATAAATAATGTATAAAGGTTAATTGAAATGTGTAGTAATGCACATTATTTCATTCAATACATCAGGAAAAGCGATTTCATTTAAATTAAGAATCACAAGTTGGGGAACTTAAAATAAACATTATACAAATCATTTATTGAATTGCTCTGATTTTTTTATTTTTTTTGTGAATAGACGGAGTTATAGTTCGTGGTTGCAACATTATAAGGACATGAATAAGTCTGCCTTTCAGCTCTTTTCTGCTAGCCTCTAAAAAATGAAAGAATGCGAGAGGTTGAATCAGTTGATCTCACGTTGGTCGTTTGGTTTGATACAGAAAAAAATCAAACAGAGACCAGAGTTGTTTTGATCCCGTTACCAAAACATTATACTGAATAGAGAGTCGTCATGGGCTGCACATGCCCATTCATGAAAATAAGTTGTTAGACGTATAGGGAAAAAACAATCTTAAGTAACATTTAACTTAAGGCTCGAGAACAAATTTTGTTATATACTTAATGCCAATCCACCTCAATTTTTTTAATACAAAAATGTTCTAATACAAAATCGTATTTCGAGCACGACAGTTAGACAATTTTTTTGATGATAAGCAATGATATATCAGAAATGAATGTATAATAAAAGCTTTATACAGTAATTGCGATGACATAAAAAGTCAAGGAACATATCTTTTCAAGGTCTGTAAATAAAAAAATAATGATATAAATAGTTCACATAAAAGTGTTTCAATTTCATCACAGCATAATGTTACTTTATTAATCTTAACGCGTTAATCTTGTTTTACAAAGTTTAATAAAACAATAAAAACTTAATAGATTTTTGAAATTAGGACTTAATTCTTTAAAATCCGATATTATATAAAAAAAAATACAATTTAAACCAATAATCTTACTTACTCGTTTCAAGTTTCAGCAAATGAGCTGGACTCTAAAACCATATGTTAATTTGTTAAGTTTAGAGATTTCATCGGCAGTGATGCATTGCAGTTGCAGTAATTTATGATTTTATAATCTAAATCTAGTAGTTTCATGTCAAATCACATGTTTACTATTCGTTATTTGTTGAATTCCGTCCATTTTAAAATATTTATAAATGATCCATCATGATAAGTAGCAACCTGTCCTGCTACACCACATCATTTAATTTGGATGGATCCATGGCTTTCCGCCTCCATGTGTCAACTCGTAAATTAGTTCTTTCTCTATATCGTCAATCCATATGAGTCTTAATCAACTGGTGAGACGTCTGCCCCTAGGATTCAACAAAAACTCTAGTCTGTGCTCTTGTTCTCTCTCGTCTTGACTATTGCAACTCACTTCTGTCAGGTTCACCGAAACATTTTATAGAAAAACTGCAGAAAGTTCAAAACTCTGCTGCTAGGCTTGTTCTTAAGGCAAAAAAAACGCGATCACGTCACTCCACTACTCCACTCACTACATTGGCTCCCTATACAGGCACGCATTGACTACAAGCTGTCTCTTCTCTGTCACAACTTTTTCTCGGATTCCTGCCCTTCCTATCTAACTGAACTTCTTTCTGTCTATTCACCCCTTCGACAACTTCGCTCCTCCGCAGACTCGCGTATTCTGTCCGTTCCCAAGACACGCACTAAATTATATGGTGAACGATCTTTCTCTTTCTGCGCCCCCAAACAATGGAATTCTTTGCCACTACACATCCGCAATATAACAACCACACAGGCCTTCAAAACTGCACTCAAAACACATCTATTTAAACTATACTACTCTGACTGATTCTCCTCCTATAAACCGATAAACGTACATGGGTTTCCTTGTAAAAATGTCTGGTGTGGGTGGATGAATATACCTATGGTGTTGTTTTGCTTATATGTTGTTTTTATTTCATTTATGTATTTTATTTTAATATTATGATTATGCCTCTTTGCTATATATGTACAGCGCGGTGAGCCCAGCCCTAGGCCGGGGTACTACGCTATATAAGACCACTTATTATTATTATTATTATTATTATTCAACTTGTAGATCACTTTTCCTGCTCTACACTCCTGCATCCATTCAATTTGTCTTGCCCAGCGCTGTCTGCCCCTTTATTGTTGCGTTTACTGGTGGGTCTTTGTGAAATTGATATAATTCTTTGTTTGTACGATTCTCGAAACATCATTGTCTACCACTGGGCCATATATTTTCCGGAAGTTTTTCGTCTTCAATGTATTGAGTAGGTTTTCTGCTCTTCTTGTCAATGAGCAAATCCCACTAGTTTAAGTTGCTACTTTAAGTAATTTTCACCATGGTAACTTTAACAAAGCCACAGAAAAAAACTCTATTATTGCAGAATTAATCAAGTTATGTTAAAAACGAACTGCAAAGTCAAATACATGACCAAATATGCACAATATAACAGAAGGGGAAAAGCCAATAGATTGGGACGATGTACTCGTAATACCAATTTATAAAAAATGATCAAACTTTGTCTACTTAAATTGTTGTATTTAGCTACACATTATATCAGTCTTTGTAAATAAGATACCGACATATCCCACTTTACTTCATCTACACCATATGAATCGCCGTTTACTCAAATATTGTACACTCAAGTATGCTTACGTAATTATTATTGTGTTTTAAATTGTAGTAAAATTCACAGAAAGCAGAAATCAGTTTTTTTTTTAAATCTTCATTTTTCAACAATAATTAAATTATGTTTAAATATTTTTATAAAGTTAATTAATAAAAGTTTTAATTAGAGATCCACGTAACGTGGTTTTCTGATTTCAGCCGTAACCGGAACTAGGCAAAATGTATTTAAAAAATGACTTAACAAAAACTAGGCAACATGTTAAGAAAGACTTTCGGTCGATAACCAGGCCGAACTCGAAAGCTTAAAGAGACTTTCACCGAAGCTGAAATATTTAGATATTTATAAATTCTTTCATGCATACATTCTGAGCCTCGGTCACTTTCAAAATCTCCTTATTCTTACGCCTTTTTACCCGTTCTGGGGCATATGCCATCCCAAAGAATTTTCCATTCATCACGATCCCGTGCCTTCCTTTCCAGTTGGTTCCAGGTGAATCCAATATTGTTCTCGTCTGCTACCAGGTCAAGTCGCCATGTATTTTTTGGCTTTCCTCTCTTCCTTTTTCCCTGTGGATAACATGTTGGGATGGTTTGGTGGTGCTACCTGGGTTTTTTTTTTGGAGATTATGTCCTATCCAACTCTATAATGTATGATGTCTTTACCAATGAGTCCTTTCTAGTAGATCTTTGTTGGTGATAAGATTTGGCCATTTGCTTTTCAGGATTGTTCTAAGGCATGTGTTTATGAAGGTCTGTACTTTCTGCGTAATGATCACCTTTGTTTTCCAAGTTTCTGATCCAAATAGTAGAATTGTCTCTCAAAATAAGGTTAGTCAAAATGATTTTTGCTACAATAAAAAGTTAAAATTAATTCTACATACATTAGCGTGTTCCTTATCGTCAATAATTCTTAAATATGTCCTGCTCCTTCCGACTGCTTGACAAGTTTTAGCATTTAAAGCCTTCATGGAAAAGGATGGGGTTGTTTTCCTGTACTAAGTGATCCAAAATAGCTCATGGACTTGGCTTTTTTTTTTTTAATTACTCAGGACCTGAATGTACTCAACAAGAAGCAACAAGAGTATGGGCAGCTTGACAGTTTTGCCTATGAAAATTTCAGGCAATTCTGCACATAAAGTGTTTTATGGTTCTTAGAGAAACCTCTGTCATTTGCCAACATGCAAAGTACTCATGAACTCGGGCACACTATTAAGCAGTACCTACGTAGTAAGTATACTGATGCCATTGCAAAGCTACAGAAGAACTTGATCACATGTTTTAGACTTCAAAACACAGACAGCAATTTTTCTGGTTTTGCTGACACTTTCTCCTTTAATGTAGAAGATGCCCCGCATTCTATAGAACTCGAATTCACATTAATATTTACTAGAAACAGCTGGTTGTCGGGGGCTACTGCAGGCAATGACGTGTTTTTTATCAATGATTTCATATACAATGAAATTAATTTTCAATTTGAAAAGACTATATTGGTATTTAGCTATCATGGCCTCAGCTTAATTGTATGTGTTTTCTATTCAAATTGCTGACATTAATCCATTTGAAATAATTTGAATAACTATTGAAATGTATTCCAATAATTAGACAAAATGAATACTTCAGTGTGTTTTAAAATGATAATAGGCCCCATACAATTTTTTTTACAAATTCTTTTGAAGGCTTGAATCTAAAAAAAATAATGAAATATAAAGAACATGCACATTTTAAACGCGTTAACTAAAAATAAGCTTTTCATAATATTTGAAAAGAAGTATTGGCAAACGCCCAGCTATATAATGTGTGTTCTTAGAGATATAAGAGTGGTAGGATGTACATATATGGTTGAAAATGTTTAAAAGTATATTGTTTTAAAATATGTATTTTGTAATTATTATCTTTTAATAAATTATACTATTTTATCACGGAAAACCTGTAATATTTTTTTTTAAAAAATATAACGCATCTGAGTTTCTATTCAATATGGGGTTTAATCGACATTACCCCAAATCATACCAAAACATTGCAATCAGTATTATCTTTTTATTTGTATCTAATATTTTTTTTCCTTCCTATAGGTCAAGCCATTGAGCACAGTATATATGACCAAAATATAATAATATATGGAAATGTAACGTTTAAAAAACGTTTTGCTAATGATATCTAGAGATTTGTTGTTTTTTTTTGTATTTAGTAAGCTACAGCATCCAGACATAACACGGTAATTTACAAGGTTTATATTGTCATTTTTTCGTCTCTTTTTTTTTTGAGCTATATAATGTCACATAATATTTTTTTTTTTATTAAATTGTTTTCATAAGCTGTATCAATTGATGACAGCTTTGCTAAATAAAAATATTAATTGTTATGTAAAAATGTAAAGCCTTGATGATCCACATAGAAATGTAGTTAAATGTTAATGAGCACTTAGTCATAAAAAATTATTTTTAATATATTTTTGTAAATAAATAATCAGTAAGAACATTTGTGGTTTCGAGAAAAATAGTAACATCTATTTGTTAACAATTCATTACACTGTTTAATAGTTTTGCGTAGCCCATTTAAAATAAACTGTGGTTTATTTGAATTGTTTGATTTTGTTTTTTTTTAATTTTGTGGGGTGCTGGGCTAATTCCTGATCTAACCCATTTGAAATACGATCACACAAATTCAGTTCCAGCATAGTTAGTTTTAATATTAAGGATGGTTCAAGTTTAAAACAGCTTTTAAATTCTAACATTTCAATGTACGAATTGTTAAAGAAAATTAAATGTTTTATTCAAGAACATACTTGTTTCAAACGTCCCCTTAATATGTCAATGTGATTGGGGGGCACAATCTGTAACTATATATATAATTTTATTTTAACACCAGAACCCAGCCCTACTTTGTCTCTCTCAAAGGCAGCACAATTAGAAATGGAATAACGCTGAAACATGTTTTGATACATAATATTGATTGACCTAGATTTAGTATTTTAGTAATTAGGGCCAGCCATTTGGTTCATATTAAAATACCTCAAAATGTTTTGATGTTCACAAAATACACTGAGATAATTTTTCATGTGTATATGTATCGTATTTTCTGTTTCTAAATACGCGATGTTCACAGTGGTCAAGACATAATTCTTGTTGGTAAAAGACATGTTGATTGTATTCTTTTGAGATTTCAAAAAGAAATAATTTTGTTACATTTACTTCTTTATCCCAAAAAAAACACATTTCTCCATATTTGTAATATATAATTTATTGTTATACATGTACGGATATATATAAACGTTTCGATAAATCGTATCAAATTATAATATATTATACCCTCCTAAAAGAAAAAAAACTAAGCACAACGTTTTAATATTTCAAATATATGTAAACATAAAGACGGATGACAAAGCTTCCTTTCTACATAAAGGTAATAAAGTAAATACCAACAACTTAGTTAGAGGTATCATGACTTTACTTTTGCTATGATTGTATGTGATCATTTCTAGTTAGAAAGAAGGACCCGCTATAAAGTATGACAAGAATAAACAAACATAATAATTATACAAGGTACATCAATGTCCTCTGGAAAAAAAAAATGTTTGGACTGATTTGGAATAAAATTGTATCAATGTTTTCTGTAGTCCTTGACAACACTGATTGCTAATATGTCATCACTTGAATGTCACAAATGGCTTTAACCTTGTCCTTGTTGCTTTCAGATCACATATTTTGTCACATGAACCAGAAACCTGACTAAATACCACCCGCAACGACCTAAAGAATGGCCAAAACGCTACACATACAATGTTTAATATAATTATTAGATTTTTATTGATTGTTATTTTTAAACAAATTATTATTTAGCAATGGTTCACTGCTTTGAATTTAAAAATAATTTTTTTTAAACTTTAACTGACATAATCAATTTTGCAAATGAACATATGCAACATGTGATTAATGTCAATGAACTAATAGATTGGTTTTTGTTTCTCTTTCTTTAAACAAATTTGTATACATACAATTTAGTTTCAACAAGGACACTAACATAAGTCAAAAGTTGTCAGAAAATCACTCTGTAAACCCATCCAAATGAGTTCACATTCACCTTTCTCTGTTAGCATCCTCCTCTATCGGCAATCTTCTCTTTTGGCACTAATCACTTTATTGAACTAAGATCAGTTATGAAACTATCACGATGATGCTCCAATAAATTTTCCTTTTGTTTGGATGATATCGCTCACGTGATGGTATAACTCTCTATCAAGTCCATACACAATCTGTATTTGCCTTTGATCGTATTTTAAAAACAATCTGACGCCCTAGTGGCGCCCTGATTTAATTGCATACTTTTATTCTGGAAGCCTTATGTTCTTCTTCTTCTATATCTTAAGGGCCCACGATCAATTTATTGATCATTTTGGTTCCTATGTTGTATTTTTACCTATATTAACTTACGCAATCGACTAAAGCGAGCCCTTTTAAAATCGTATTGTTCGTGTCCATCCATAGTGTCGTTACGGTACGTTGATACGAGCGATAAAACGGGCGTATAATCTCTAAGAACCTTTAGTTTATGATATGGCTTGCAAATTTGCTCTTATCCGCATAAGTGATATTTGCTTTATTTATCTAATAAAGATATATTACCTTTACTTAAAAAAATAAATTAATATAACTAGAGTGATTCTGAGCAATTCAAATTTAATTATTATCATGCATTTCCTTTTGCTGAAATCATATTATAGTTTTAACAAATAAACTTGGGTTTTATATCATTTTTATACACCTTATGAAAAGGGATATTTCTAACAAGGCCTCTCAGTTATTTATTATTTCACGTTTCACTTGCATGTGTGTTTATTGCTTTTGATAGAGATCCTTTACCTCAAAGATGTTAGCATTGTATAGAACACCTGTTCTCAACCAGACCCTTTTGGGAGTCGAACAATGATTTCGCCAAAAATCATCGGGAAAGACAAATACTCTACAGTTAGGAAGTAGCAACGAAAAAATTTTGTTGTTGGGGGCCACAACGCATTGAAGAACTGTTATAAACGGTCACGGCATCAGGAAGGTTGAAAACCAGTGTTATAGAACGATATGGAGATTTTAAATATTACCTTAATTATTTATATTAAGACACTAAAAATTGTAAACTTTTATGTGTTGAGGTAATGGTTTCAATCATGGACAAAGCTAATTAAAACCATGTGTAAGTGAAGTAAATCTGTTTCACAAGAAGTATGCTCTGTACTTAAAATATCATGATAGGGAACATTTTAAATTTTAGTATAGTCAATGTAGTATTCAAAACTATAACTAATGCAATTTAATATATTTGAACAAATAAATTAATTAAACATAATAAAAAGAAATTGTTCAACAATAGTTAAATGTAGGATTCGTGACTCAGCAGGATGCATGACTGAGCAGAACACCAGTTGCAGCGGAACGCATGACTGAACAGAACGCCTGTTGCAGCAGGACAACACACTAAACAGAATCGTTGTTACATGCCAGTAATATGCCGATTATAGAAATATTAAGAGATTTAATTTTGTGTTGCTACAAAAAAAAAAAAAATCTAGAGATAAAATTTCTGTACAATTCCTTGATGAAATTTAAACATTTAAATACTAATGAATATTATTAAAAAAATTATTTGAATATTATATTATTGCACACAATTTTTTATTAAATTAATTCAAACGCTAAATGTTATGTGTACTTTATAATTAAGTAGTCCACTATTTGGTGGTGTTAAGGGAACATTTTTGTGTAGCAATGTCACCTCTTAACGGATAGTGAAGTCGTATTTGTCCAAACATGTTTGCTAAAATCTAATGTGGGGCACGAAGTCGACCAAGTGCACTTGATCAAATCCCTGTATTTTTTCTGCCAAGTTTTACGTCATGAAACCCCACGACACACACTGTTTACTAGGAACAACTTGTTGTTAGGGACAGCTACGGCAATAAAATGTGTTTTGTGAACACCATATTCGTTTAAAATTAAATTTTAATTTGTAAAGCTTAAAAGGGACCTTAGTTCTGATGACTTAAGCCTTAATGTTTAGATTTTCTTTTCAGATTGATGCTGTCAATCAATGTAAATTAATTTTAATAACTATTGAAATAAATTTTAATAAATATTTTAAAAAATAGTGCAATATGTTTTCAAAGTCTAACAGGCCCATATTTTGTTCTTTAATTCTTTTTCTTTTTTTTTTGAAGGTAAATTATTATAATCAAATATGTTAAAGGAGATCACTAACCATAACTATTTCATAATATTTGAACGAATCATTGGTAAATACTGAGCCGTAGTGTGTTTTTTTAGAGATATATATTTGAAAAAAAAAGGGGGGGGGGAATATATACTTTGAAACTATTCAATTCAATTTTGTGTCTTGAAATTAACATTCTCCCACAACATACAAAATAATTCTGATCAGGGTTTTTTTTTAATAATAATTATTATTTTAATATAGACTTTCGGTAGGTCAAATATTTGAGAACTATTCCAATGACAATATATATATGGAAATGTACATAGAACGCTAAAAATAAGTTGTCGCTAATAATATGTAGACATGTTTTTGCATTTGATAATATACAGCCAGGCCTGTACACCGTATTATATCTTTTACTCAATAATAATCAAAGTTTTTCATTTTACACACTTTTGTTTAATATGATATTTTTTAAAAACAATTTTAGATTACGTATCTGCGGTCTGGGACCCATTCACAGACAGGAGCATAGACATTTGGAGGCGGTCCAGCGAGGGACAGAATGCTTTGTCCTGAACCGTTACAGGATAAATTTGAGTTGATAGTGCGCTGGAAATACTAGGCTGGTCACCATTTGGGCAATCACGACGACTCCCCAGACTTTCCACAATGTACACTATAAAGAATGGGAGGATCCACAGCTCCAGCGTTAAACAGAAATTCGTCCCTCTACTAAGTAGAGAGCGACAAGGCAATTACAGAAAGCTCTAACATTTACCAGCAAGAAGGCAATACATAACTTGCTCATTTCTGTCAAAGACACTCAGGGGCTGTACCAAGCTTTCAAAAGGAACATTTGAGGTGACAACACTTGACACATTTGTGTCTATTGCCTCAATATCCTACCCAGTATACTGTGTGTGGCACGGAAGTGCATTAAGACCCCCGATCTTGGTTCTGTCGTTCTTATCCGTATGGTTCCAATGGGATCCCGTTTCCCGATGGGATCGGGTAACCGACGTTTTCTAGTTTACTGTTGGATCTCTTCGCCATTAGAATCATGTTCCTCTGTGGGATTATGCTCAGTGCGATTTTTGCTCGATCCCTTTTAGATCACTTTATATATCCTCTAGAGCAATACAGAAACCTCTGGAAGCTTTAAGATTTAATTTAATATCCTCCATGACACCTGAAAATGTTACATTTCTAGGTGATTTTTTTTTTCAAATAAGACAAATTATACAACTAATTTGCACTACATAAAATATCATCAATTTATATTAAAATAGGGGTTCCTGTGTGGCCAATTTAATAAAGTACCTTTTAGTTATGTCTTTGATTGGGGGGGGGGGCTATACAAAACATTCAGATACATTAAAAAGTTAAATAAAAAAATTCCCTTTAAATTCGGTTCAAAATTGCAAAATATATAACTTTTTTTAAAAAATAGTAGCTATAGAATTAATTGAACATTCTAGATTGAATATAATATTATCCTTGAAATATATACAAAATGTCTTTTATAAGTAATTCTTCTTGGAATACGAAAAAATATTCAACTACATGCATTACAATAACTGTGCTACATTTAAGTTGAAAAAGGGACCCCAGAGGGCCTTTTCCAAAAGTGTGTGAATTAGTTTTGCCTGTGATCGTGTCCCCCCAAAAAATCATTCACGTAAATTATAGAGTAAAAAATTGTCCAATTAAAATCGGTTTAAAAATGGAACAGATACATAATTTTTTAATGTATCGAACTTTCTATAAATTTTCTAGATTGACCCCGAATGGATTGGATATTATTATTTAAAAATCCACCGACATTTAAATACGGACTGAGAATGTTATAGCTACAAAACTTGGCCTAGATCCACCTATTCACATTAAACATATAGTGTTGTCTAGGCCATTGATATTTAGAAAGCTTTTAAAAGGAACAATAAATTTGGCCCCGGCCCCAGAGGGATAGATATTATAAGTTCAGTACCCTTTGGTATTTGAATATGAAAAAGCAAGTAAATATGTGCCAATTTTGATCAAGATCAATCTAATTATGTAGAGTATTTTTTTCTAATTATGTGTATATAGCTCATTAAAGTAAAAACGATATTTTGGGCTCCCAGACCCAAATGGAATTTATAAAAAATGCATAACCACTTAAGCGTTCATTCTAGATCATGATGACTATATTTGCCAAGTTTTGTAAATATCCAGCAAGCCATGTATGAGCCTTTGTTGACCAAAGAGACAGCAGGACAAACAAACTTACACTTAAATATATACACGCCTATATATCCGGCACTGCCCGGAATTACATTAAGACACCATCCTGGTTTGACCCCCGATCTCATTGGAACCCCGATCCATTTCTGACACCGATTTTGGCGCAGGCCCATTCTCGCTGTCATTCCAATCCACGTGGATCCATTCAAGCTTGCGATCCTTTTTCCTTTGGGATAAAGGTTATGATGGGATCCCGACCTATTTGGGATCCCGTATCAAAAAAAATTATTCTTCCATGGCACTGAACTAACTAAAATTTAATTATCCCTTAAATCCTACTCTATCCTTGTAACAATTTAGACTTATCTGGAAAATTCTAGATACAATTTTAAAACTTGTTCGAAACATGTGTAGAAACTACTTTTCTAAATATTGTTTTTTTGAAAAAGATGAAAATTTTCTAAGAAAGTCTTAACCGTTTTCTATTTTGAAAATTAAATTCCTTGTGTAAAATGATTTGTTTTGATATTCCTGGTTATAATTGTGCAAAATGGTGTTTATGTTTTGTTCACGTTATTGATTTTCTTAATTGGTAAAAGAAGAATGTTTCATTTCTTGTTTACAACTGTGATATCCTTTAGGATCTCGTTTACTGTGGGTTCCCATTACCAAAAGGGATCCTTTTTTTCGATAGCATCCTGCTTGCCCTATTTGTTCCCGTTATCGATTCAATCGCGTTACTTTTTCTTTACAGTTTACTCGTTCACCTTTAGGATCCCGTTTCTTCTGGGATCATGTTCATTGTGGGATTATCAAGAGCCTGTTTGGAAAAAATTCCCAGAAAAGTACAGAAATTAATAGCACTAAACTGGTATTTCAATAAGCTTTTGATACTATTATATTTCCCCGTAGAACATTCTAGATTAAATTTAATATCCCCTCTGAAATGTGTAAACAATGTTTTTTCTCAGTAATAATTCTTCTAATACAAAAATTATACAACAAATACACTATCATAGCAATAGATCATTTAAATGAAAGAATGGTCTATCCGAGCACATTTCATAATTGTAGTGAATCATTTACCTAAGATGGGGGCTTTATAAAAATCATTCATAAAATTAATGGAGTTAAAATTAAAAATATGTTCCATTAAAATGTCTTTAATAATGTTGTTTGATATCGCTCTTTAGAGTTATCGGACTTCCTAGAAAAATCTAGAAGTGATATACTTAGTTTTTAATCCACTGCTATATCCATACGTACATTGAAGTTTATAGCTACCCCGCTAGGCCTTTAACCACCAATTCACATAGAACCTATGGTGTGCTCTAAGTCTATTGCTATTTATATAATTTATATTAGGAAAAATGAATTGGTGCCCCCGGTCCAGAGGAATTGACATTATTAGTTCAGTACCCCTCAGTATTTGAATATTGATAATCAAGTGTATGTGTACTACGTTGGTTCATGATTCATATATACATGTAGGAGTAGTTGCTGGTAATTTTATTCGAATAACTCATATTGGAACAGACACAATTTTAGCTCTTCGGCCCCAAACATAATGATATAAAATGTTCATAAATCCTTAAGTGTTTTTTTTTTCTGGATAATGTTGGCTGTAGTGCCAATTTTCGTCATGATCTATCGATCGAAGTAAAAGCCTTCGTGGAACAAAGCCACAGACAATCAAATTTTAACTTTTATATACATACTACTCAAAATATCTGGCGTTGCAAGGGATTGCTTTAGGAAAAAAAATAATTTCTAGAGCCCTTTAATTGTCTTTGAAATTGTGCGCTATGTAAAAATAAAAAAAAAAAATTAAATTCAATGGTAAAAATAAATAAATTGATCTCCCAAAAATTTTTAAAAATTAGAATAGCTTTTGTAAGTCTTTCTTTCCCGATTTGATCCCGTTTACCCTTGGAATATCGGTATATGGTGTAATCCGGACCCAGGTTGGCTACCGATCCCTTTTCGATCCCAATCTCGAGTCAAAACCCGATCTTTGTTCGATCCTGATCCCGGTGTGATCATATGAACTGCATAATTAAAATTAACACTAAATACTTTTACAAAAAGTTATCGATCTTGAGAAAATATAATACACATACACAATATTATCCATATTAAAAAACGTAAGCGTACTGAACTCGTAATATCCATACCTCTGTGGTGGGGGGCACAATTTATTTGTTTTATTATATACGTTTTATAATTAATAGGCTTAGACAACGCTATATGCTCTAATTGAACTAATGGTTATATGTCTAGCTTTGTAGCAATACACTTCCATACTGAAATTCAGTGGATACAATCGAATACTATTAAATCCCTCATTGTCCCAAAGAACAAATATGCCTGATATAAGTAAACGGTCTACCAATGCCATGCAAGAATGTTGAACCACTTTCATACAACAAGGCTCAGAAAGATCCTAATCACTGAATGGCAGGACAGGGTCCATGACCCTAAGGTGCTAGCACGGGCAGTTCTCCCAGGCAACTTTACACCCCTAATGAAGTCCCAGCTTTGCTGGGCTGGACATGTTGTAAGAATTTAAGATGACTATCTGCCTAAAAGAATTTTCTATTGTGAGCTTGAACAACGAAAATCAGTCTACTTGCCGGCAGAAAAAAAAACCCGAAAAAACCTAAAAGCCCCACTGAAAGCGTTCAACATAAACCCAGACATGTGGGAGGAAAAAGGATTTAACATCACTGCCTTCCACTTAAATCCGGAGTTCCATGTAACATGAAGCTGGCAGAACCGCGGTTGCAGAGCGTAAGAAACATGCCAGGAATGCCCGGTCTGACCCTGCTCCCGGAGATGCGCCATCATTCCCTTACACCTAAGGACAAGAGAATTTCGTGCCCGAATCGGCCTCATTAGACATCTTAGGACCCACAGACAGAACTAGCACTAAACTGATGATTAAAGTGTTCATGGTCGACTCCCGACTGACGAACAACATACATTCTTTTCAGGGCTTGTAAAACCAGCCATATTAGGGCGTCAAAACAGCCATACCAATCCGTCATTTAGATGTAGAATTTTTTTTTCAAAAAATAATCACTTAGAAAATACATATTTTACACGTTTAAATTTAGTGAATAAATTTATTCTAAAATGTTCCAGAAAGTTGGTTTTGTTCTATGGAGATATATAATGTAATTTAAAAGCGAGTTGAAAAGTCAGTTTAATTCTATAGTTTCATGGTTATTTTATTAAAACAGACCTTTCAAAATCCTTCCCTGAACTAAATCCAACAGGAACATAATTCAAATGAGGTAGAGGATACTAAAGGTGAAAAAAGACTCGAATCAACCGGTAACACGATTCCATCGAATGATAGCATTAAATTGGTATCCCATCCTCAAACGGGATCCCATCGGGACCTTAAATAGTTCAGGATCCCTTTTGTATATGGGATACAATTGGGATATGTGATCTTATTTGGAAACGAAATCTCATTGGGATCGGTATTTAAATGTGGTCGAGATCCAAATAGGGATATTGAATCCTCTTGGAAAATGGGATCCCAATCTGGCTCGGTATCTTAAAGGTGTAGGGATCTTAATGTGATCCCATTTGGGATTGGATTTATAATCGCGATCGATGTCCAGTGCGTCTGGATCACAATGGGGTCGAGATCTTAAAAGGGAAATATAATCCCATTTTGAAACAGAATCACAATTGGGGTCGGGATCCCAAAGGGGTCTGTAAAAAATGGAATGCGATCTCAATAGGATCGGTATTCTATTGGATTTCGATACGGAGGTGATAGGGTGACCAATTGGATCGGAATGCAGTCGAGCGAAACGTCAGGTATATTATTTAATATATATGGGTTTATGTGTTTCAATGAGTTTATGTATCTTGGTCTATGGGTAATCTAGGGGACTCGATTTCAGTATTATAATCATGCTACTCGCAACATTACCTAAAAGACTTACGTGACAACCCTCAATATACCCAAACAATCTTAAGCTTAAAAAAACGTTCAGTATAATCATGTTCTTGTAACGCATGATTCGCGTGAATATAAAAAGCTATTAAAAAGCCACTGAAGCGTCGCGTAGCCCGCCACGTCTGTGACGTCATGTTCGTCTCAGCTATTTAGTCTCAGGTAAATTTTTCGCAACCTCAAAATATCGTTCGTAAATTACAGCTGTTGGTGTCTTATCGCTCTTTTCCCACGTCGTCTCGCATGTAAGTCGATTGGAGATATAGTTTATAACAGTTGCATGCTTTTTTTAAAAATATAAATATATATATATATATTTTTTTTTTTGAATAAGCCTCCTGTAGGCTAAACTCTCAATTGTTTGACAGTAAACATATATAAAAATAGAACTAGTGTGTGTTATTTCGTTTGCTTATTTTTTTTTTTTTATAAGGTCTCAGTAAACTCTAATTTAATTGGATGATAATAGAGAAATTAAATGGGATTTTTTTTTTAAACAGAATATTATATATTTAATTAATTTAATATTCTTTGTCTCATTAATTACATATAGAATTATTATTAAGTAATTAAAAATGTATCATATGTTTTGTTCACCACAAACCATTTTTCTAATAGCTCCCGGATTTATAACTAAGAATAAGATTAATTTGACTTCTTCTTTTTGCCCTTCTCAGTTCAAATAGAGGATACACAATTCACGTTCCTATATGTCTCCGTCTTGAGCTATCTTTGCTAGCTAAGTGCAACTTCTCTTCATTCTCTTCACCTACAGTGTTTATTTCAGGAACCTCAATTTTAAGATGTCTAAATTAAAATTATTTCTTGCTAAATATTAAGCATCTCCAAACTGTTTTCGAATTATATTTCATTATAAGAGTATGACTTTAAAAAGGAGATCAATGATATTTATGAAATGTATGTTAGCATCATGCATTAAATAACATTGGTTAGAATAAGTTGTAATATACTCTATTACATCAAAAGATATAAATGAGGGACTCCGTGTATGTTATGAAATGAAATCTAAAAACAAAGTTTGCGAAACATAAATTCATTAACTGGACAAAACATTTTGACGTTTCCGCTAGTGTGACCTGATAATTGTTATTCTTCTTTTTGTCTGGCTTTATGATGACGACGATTAGCCCAAATGTCAAAATAGTTTGTCCTGTTAATGAATTCAAGGTTAGCATACCTTGTTTTTACATCAAAGTATATTGATTTAGACAAAATGAAAACTGTATAAAACTGTTACTTTCTATAACAAAAATTAGGAATTCAAAGGGTTCATATAAAAAGTGGACCTTTTATCAATTATCATAAAATCAAAAGCATCCTTTTTTATTTTAGTGTGAAATAATATACAAATTTCCCCATTTATTTAAGTGCATTTTCCTAATATATGTGAAATAGTCAGATTAGATCTCAGTAGAAGTGTATATGTATATAAATGTATATATTTAAACTAATACATATATTTCATACAATGATAATAATTATTGGTCTTATATAGTGCAGTACCCCAGCCTGGGGCTGGGCTCACCGCTCTTTATATCAAATATTAGCAAAAGAGACGTAATCATGACATTAAAATAATATACATTTATAAAATAAAGAACACTGTGTACCAAAAACAAAACAAATGTTTATTTACTTACCCACGCCAGAACTTTTACAAGGCAAACCACGGAAGCCAGCCACCAGGATCGTTTTTTTGGTCAGGGGAGGGGAACAATCAATTTAGTATAAATTAGAGAGATGTGTTTGAAGAGCAGTTTTAAAAGCCTGGGTTGTTGGTATATTGCGGATGTGTAGTGGCAAAGAATTCCATTGTTTCGGGCCGCACAAAGCGAAAGATCGTTCACCATATGTTTAAGTGCTTGTCTTGGGAACGGACAGAACACGCGTGTTAATGGAGGAGAGAAGCTGTCGAAGAGGTGAATAGACAGAATAAAGTTCGGTTAGATAGGAAGGGCAGGGATCAAAGAAAAAGTTGTGACAAAAAAACAGACAGCTTGTAGTAAATGCGTGCCTATATAGGGAGCCAATGAAGTGAGTTGAGTACTGGAGTGACGTGATCATTTTTTTTTTGATTTGAAAACTATCCTAGCAGCTGAGTTTTAAACTTTCTGCAATTTTTTAATGAAGCGTTTTGGTGAACATGACAGAAGAGAACTGCAATAGTCAAGACGAGAGAGGACAAGAGCACAGACTAGAGTTTTTGTAGCGCTAACTGTTAGGTGGTGGCGGATGGAGCTGATCTGACGGATAGAGTTGTATACCGAAAGAAAAATGTGAGAGATATGTTTATCGAATGACATGTTGTTTGAAAGAATATAACCAAGATTCCTAGCAGAGTGTGTAAACTGTATGTCGGAGTCACCTACTTGAAATGAGGTGGGAAGAGTTGAGGTAGAGGATGAATTGTGATTGTGAATAAGGAGTGCTTCTGTTTTGTCATCATTAAGCTTCAACTTTCTGAGTGTCATCGATGACTTGACATATTCAATGATACATGCACAAGTCTGTACAGAGGAATCGACAATAGAGGGATGAGTATGCTTGTATAGCTGCATGTCATCTGCAAATGACTGACTCTCAAAAGCATGCCTCACAAGCAAGAGGAAAAGTAGCATTGCATAAAATAGGAATAGAACCGGCCCAAAACGGACAACTGTGTGAACGCCATTACACCAAATATGATTTGCTGGAGAGGGAACCATCACAAGAGAACACTTGCGTTCTATCGGAAAGGTAGGACCTAAACCAAGCCAAAACTGAACCAGAAATTCCAAAATAAATTTCAAGGGTTTTGAAAAGGATTTCATGGCCAGCAGTGCCAAAGGCCGCAGTGATGTCTAAGAGGACCAGGATGGAGATATTACCGCTGTCCATTTCGCCCAAGAGGTCATTACTGACTCTCAAGAGATCTGTCTCTGTGATGTGGGAATATCTAGAGTCCGATTGATTAGAACCAAGAAGAAACTAGTCATTTACGTAAGCAAAAAAGTAATGTTAGAACTAGTTTTTCAATGACTTAAGAACAAATGATAAGTTAGATACAGGTTTATACTTTTTAAATATATATTCATCCAGACCAGGAAATTGATTGATGACAGCTGATTTACAAAGAGGGAGAACATAGACAGAAGAGAAGCTTTCATTTATTATGTGGGTTATCGTTGGGAGCAAATAATCTAATGACTCAATCAACAGGGAGGTGGGGATGGGATCCAAAGACATGAATAATAACATAAAATAAAATGAAAATAAACGTATACACCGTTTATATGAAAAATTATTGTTTTTGTTTTTGGTTAACTTAATTCAAATATTTTTTTGGGAAATAGCTTTGAATCATTTTGTTGTGCCAAATCTCAAAGGGAGCTACTAATTCAGTGTTTCTTCTGAATCGCAAGGAGATTGTTGTCGTACATATCCCTTTACTATATTTAATTTAGCAGAAACTTCCAATAACATTAAAGAGGTGCCATTGTAACTATGTACATTTTCTAGATCAGTCACTTTAGTTTCACGGGCACATATATTGTTACCTCTGTATCTGTTAAGATCAAACGCATTTTAGTAAAGAACAGAGTTGCTACATTAGTCTCCTCGAGACCTTGTGCAGCGTATTTCTGCTGCCTTTTAGATTTATATTGTAAAGAACCTTGGCCATCTCTGCTCTACCCGTTGTTCTCTACTATTTTATCTGGATAGTAACCTCATTCACTTTGTCTCTCTTACTGCAACAATCAAGTAATAACAGGTTGATGATTAGCCTCTCACATTTATGATTTGCTTGACTGTTCAAAATTAAGACCGTGGAACTCTACAATGACTTTCTCAGGTTGCCTCTCTCATTCGTTACTATCTTCTCACATCTATCTTTTACTCCTATCCGGCTTCGCTCTGTCTGTCCAGTCTAACAATCCCCTTTTACAATTCCATGAATTGGCCGTGGTGTCTTTAGAAATTACTTCCCCCTGTTATACTTTCAAAACGCTTGTACTCTATTTCCTTCGTCTAAATAAACCTCAACTAGCCCTCCCATTGTAATCTATTGTTTTGATTTATTCTAGTGCAACTCTAAAACTCGTGCTTTCTTTGTCCGTGGCACCAGTGGAAATCTTATGCACGTGATAAATCGTAAGTCTTCGGGCTGTGGGTTTCTCCCTCACCCCTTCACCTTTAACCTCTACTTTCCATTGTCTTTACTTATCTTCTGCACTGTAAAATTCGTGCTTCGTCGCTGGATTGCTATTCGATATGTGTGCTAATTTGTCAGTCATCGTACTTAGGGTATTTATTACATCTACATGTTCGTACATTTTAAGAATTTCACGATGACACATTTTGTTTCCTCTGGATCTGTTAAGATCAAAGGTATTAAAGTAAATAATAGAGTGGCCTAACTAAAACACATGTTCTGGTTAGGGTCTAAGATTACTCTTGTATGACCCCTGCTAGTAAATTGGCTATCAACTCAATCTGTTGAGCTGAGCCATACAACAGTTTCCTCACAAATTGTCCTCCAACCGCCCTGGATTCCCCCGGGAGATTCAGTGAGAGACATTCTGTAAATTAATGCTCGAGAGTCTCCGGACCAGGCTGCAATGCCGCAGGTAGGATCCCTGTTGTTATCCAGCCTCCAGAAATATGTGCGCAAGGGGGCAGTGCTCAGTGCGCATCTGCGTCACTAAGCTTTGCTGTTAGCGGTCTAACCCCAACCATTGGTCTTGTTTGCTAGGAGTGGGAAACTTTGAATAGACTCCTCTGGCTGTCGTGTTGTCTGCCCATTGCCTGTACCACTTCTTCCTGAAATGGTCCGCCATCCAGTTTTTAATTCCCATATATTTCATTGGTACTTCTGGCTGAGGCTGGGCAGCCCCGGATTTCGCCATTGTCCGCTTTCTCATTTCCACTGATATTGACGTGGCCAGGTATCCACTGTATTATTACCTTGCCCCTAGTTCGCCAATTTTGCACACGTTATTGGTGATGACGTCGACCAATAGAATGACCTACATTAGTCTACTGAATACCCTGTCGTTTTTTCTGCTGTCGTTTAGATTTATACATAGTTTATTTGCATCATATGTTAGATAATAATGTTTTTTTAAAAAATAAATTAATAAATATGTAAATTATGAATCTTTATATATATATATATATATATATATATATATATATATATATATATATAGCAAATATAAATTGTTTTATTTTTTGTTTAAAGTTCAAGAAACAAGAATATATAAAATATGCTTGATTTTAGTTTCACTCTAAATTTTTTATATATAATAATGTTTTTTTAAAAAATAAATTAATAAATATGTAAATTATGAATCTTTATATATATATATATATATATATATATATATATATATATATATAGCCAATATAAATTGTTTTATTTTTTGTTTAAAGTTCAAGAACCAAGAAGATTTAAAATATGCTTGATTCAAGTTTCACTCTAAATTGTTTGCAATCAAGTGGCATGTCTACTAGTATTATTTGTATCCTTTACATTTAACAGAGATATGCACAACCTAATAATTGTAGGACTTTAAAATTGTTAAGTTTCTATTGTTTTTTCTGACCAATATATTTAAATTTAATGTTCGATTCTACCACATTTCATAGATTTCATATTGTCCTTTACTTGTTACTAAGTTTCTCACCCTTGTAACGAACAATTTCATTGTACTTATATTTCCTTACGCTAACACTATTTATGTGTATTAACTCATTAAGTACTAATATTGTAAGGCTTTCCTCTGATGTTTTCCGCATACATATTGCAGCTAAGCGCTTTTTATTTTTTTTTATTGTTAGTTTATTGGACTATTCATTTTTTAAATCTAATCTAAGTGTTAAAATGTAACATTATTTATCTTGAAACATTTTTGCATGAAATATAATTACACGCTTACGGATTAATTTATATTTTTTATTTTATTTTATGCAATTGATTTAACATATTAAAAAAATATGCACTCTGTTGTTGTTTTTTTGTAAATAATTTATTGTAACAATACCATGTCCGTCTTGTAATTTTTATCATTTCATCTATTTCTAATAAACTTGTGTAAAAAAATATAATTACCGAAGGAAAAAAAAAACAACTGAAATCAAATGTTGCTGCTAGACATGTAGTTTGTGGAGCAGATGTATTTATTGTAATTTTGTATAAAATGGTGCACAGTCATTTTAACAGGAAATAAATGGTGTCTTTCTAAAAGTACTTAAATACAAGTATAATGGAATGTAATGTAAAGATATATAATAACATTTGACAAATGCTTAAAGTAGAAAAGGTAGTTGCTTATCTGCTGATATTTTTAAAAGCAGAAGCAAACTTAACTCTATTTGTATATCTCTTATATCATGCAAAATATGAATTTATAATTAAAATTAGCTTTATAACTATTATTTTTCACATAATAAATTTTTCATATTGTTCTGTCAGTGATTCAATAATGTTAAAAAAAAATGCATATCTACTTTTTTGAAGAAATAAAATAAAATTGATTCATATTTTTTTTTTAAAATATGCATACAATAACTGTTGGTCACCGTGCTTTCATCTTTATTTGTTCTTTACATGTTTGTATTACAATTTAAATTTGAAAACTTTGTTTATAAAATGTTCAGAATTTTTTTTGATTTCCCATAAGCTCTAAATATTATTATAAATAGATTTAAATATACTTATAAATACAATAAACAGAGTGAATTTAAAAAAAAAAAAATTATTATTTTTTATTTTAAGATTAGGCATATATAAGGGACGAATGCAAATAAGCCACTTAACGATACAATGAAACAAACAACACCTACATGTTTCAGATCTGTTTAACTGATTCTCCATGAAAATGTTGAAATCTTTCATCCATGAAACTATATTAATTTGATAGTGGGAAAATACTTTTAAAAATTACTACCATGGTGTCACTTATGATGTCATTAAGAAATGAAATTTTTTTTGACCTTTAAGTCTTAATCTAAATAAAGATACTTGTAAAAAATGCATGAATATTTACTTCTAAAATGTGTGACCCAAACAAAAAAATCATAAAAAACAATCCAGGAGGATTCTTTTTCCGGATTTGAATATGGAGTGTTATTTCCCATTTTGGCTAAGATCAATAAATACACATAAATAGTTGTACCAGGAACAATTTTAGTTTATAAAATAATGTTTGACAATGCTTATGATGAGCCTCCAGTGTTTCTCCACTTTTTCCAACATTATGTTTTTATGACACTGATGATTGGCATTATCTACGCTCCTACAATACTTTTCTTTATCTCAGATTGCTCGGAATATACGGATAGTACCTTTCAGCCTTGGCTTGGGAGGGGGGATAAAAAGGGGATTACCAACAAAGGCAGCGGGTACACATATCATCGTTGTCTTTAAATGGAGCTGGTCGGGAAGGGGGGGGGGTAGAGGGTCAACGAATCTGTGCCAATGTGTGTTCATGTGTCCAGTTGTTTTAAAACATTTTTGAGGATGCAGAGATGGGAGGTTGGGGGGGGGGGAAATCGGACGTGGTAGCATGGGGGGTCATTAATTGATTGTTGTCTCAGAATTCGTTGTCCGTGTTTGGCTCGCTCTAATTTTGAGGTATTGCTGGTAGTGGGGTCACTTTGTTTAAATGGCAGGTCAATAATTCAAATTGTTGATCCAAATGAAACTTTAATTGATGCAGCATTACGGACGAAGATTTGGTATATACGCTCACTTTTTGAGGCAACAAATATTGTCGATACAACAATATAATTTCTTGCAGATGACGAGATGTAGATCTTACTGTCGTGTGTTTATCTAACCTTTGAAGGCAGATGCATGCTTCTTGGAGATTATAGTCTCTCACTTCTTCACAAGGTAAATTTTAACTGATACCAATACTCAAAACACTGAATATCTTTTTATAAATTATAAAGAAATACGTTGTTACACATCTTCACAACATGAAGGAGTAATGTATACCGTACTGAATATCCAATTCGTATACAAATCGATGTTCTCCCTCAACGATACATCTAGCTGAAATCGTCAATACACAAAAACAAGCTACAACTTGAATATCCTACAAAGGCCATCCATCCACTACAACAAAAACAAAAAACAAACAACACGTCATTTCCCTTTACCAAATATTTCACAACTATCTCACATGATACATACAGGTACACATCTTTTCAATACAAAACATAGCATGAGTAACCTACACCTACAGTGATTATCATACTATGGACAGCAGGGCGCTCCGCTTTGAAGAACAAAATAGAATTTAACGATTGCAATATTGCTGGTAAACTGGCTACGTCTGTCGACTAATAACTTAGTGAACACTCTTCCCGCGATAATTTGGTGGTGTTATTTTATGTTTTTTATGACTAGGTCGAATTCGCATGGGGTCGGAATCCCAATTGAAAATGGGTGCCTATTTGGAAACGGGAATTCAGTCAGGATCCTAGAGGGGACGGGATCCCAGTGGGACCAGAATCACTCCAAGATGGGGACCTCATTGGGATTGAGATCCTACCGGGTTCGGTATTCCACCGGAAACGTAATCCAACAGGATCGGGATCCCACTGGGATCGGGATATCCACCTCATGGAAACGCACTAGCATCGCGACACTACCGGGATGGGGATTTTACCGGAAACGGGATCCCATCGGATCAGAATTCCACCTCAAACGGGATCTCACTGGGATCCGGATACCTACCTGATCGGTAGCGCACAGGAATCGGAATACAAAGGAATATGGACACTTCAATAATTGGGATTCCACCAGAAACGGAATTCCCTCTGGATCGAGATCCCGTCGGATTGGGATGCATCTGGGTTGCGGATCTCATCGGGATAGGGATCTTAGTGGTTTTGGATCCCACTATGACCGGAATTCCACCATGACAGCGATTCAACCAATGCCTAGATCCCACCATGACATAAACGGGGTACCATCGGTAAAATGAAAAAAAAAATGAAAGGTTTACAGTAGTTATTTGTATTTTTATTTTCTATGGCAGTGTTCTTTTCATGTTTTTGACATTCCACTTAATATCAATGTGATTTAAAAAGGCTATTGTAGAAGCTTTTTTTTTTAATCTGAATGCAAACCCGGGCAACTCCGGTTATATCTGGTAGTAAAGCTATAAAATAAATACAACATTTTTTTAAAAATCAATAAATATCTCATGGGCAACTTTTATACCATATCGTCAAAGACAGAAGAGGTATCCACGATTTACCACAATGGCTATGTAAAAGACAAAAGATTCATGAATATTTTTTGTCATCTCGTAAAATTTGTTAAAATGTTGTATTTTACGTTAAAAAATAATTTTATAAAGAAGTCACATACTTTTATACGCGTAAGTACAAAATACGATCAGAAATAATATATGCACCTTAACTGCAATTTTACTAGACATTTAGCTTCAAAGTCGTATGTCAATCTATACTAATAAAAAGCAAGGCCCTCACTGACTCACTCACTGACTGACTCATCACGAATTCTCCAACTTCCCTTTAGTAAGAAGCCTGAAATTTGACAGGCTTAATCCTTATAGCTTACTTTCAAAAGTTGAGCAGGTTTCATTTCAAAACTCTACCCGTAACGGTCGTAACCCTGGGCCCCGAAATCGCATTTTTTCTTTTTATGAGCTATATAAATAAAATTAACAACAAATACTCCTATATGATAGACCTTTATTGACAAACTTATTTCACATATACTAGTGTATTCGTACTCAAATTCCAAAGTGTGATGAACTCATAATATTAATACCTTTTGAGAAGGGTCCGTATTTATTTTTTCTTAAATAAGCTGTGTAAATATCAATAGGCTTACTACTCCTACATAACTAGGTTGATCTTGACCAAGCGTATCACACATACACTTCATTAACCATATTCAAATACCGAAGTGTACTGAACAAAAAATATCCATCCTTTTGGGGACAGAGGCCCGATTTCCTTTTTCTTAATATAAGCTTTACAAATATCAATAGTCTTAGACAACACTGTAGGTTCTAGCGTAAAAGGGTAACTTCTGGCTACAACAAGATGGCGGTATAATAATACACAATAGGAAGGAATCTCAGAGATAGACTCTTCAGTAAAGCAAGGGAGATTGTTAAAAATTATTAATGGAAATTGGCTTCGGCGCAAGAAAATTCGAACTTTTAATTAACTTTTATTTATTTGCGGTTTCATTCAGGATCAGAATTTTTGCTGTTATCAACGTATTTCTACTTCTAAATACAATTACAATATAGATGTGTAATCCAATATGAATGATCGTATGAGTACTAACACCTGGCTGCATGCCCCAACACATACAGCTGCTGATGAATTTTGGAATTCCAATTTCGATTCAAACAATTAATTAGGTTTGGTTAAAATGGGAACACATTTACATTTTTAAAACGCTGGAGATAATTTTTGTGTCACCCACATGGCCGCCATCTTGCTAAGCTGTCAGCATGCAACAGCTGCCATATCCTGGACAACGGCTTACAATAGCTGGGTAAACCAGGTGTGGGTAGATGATGGGCCTCAAGCACTCGGTGATTTAGGTCTGCCTACCTAATGCATGCAAAGACTGGACGTCGGCGGATCCTGCGGAAGAAACCATTTAGGTTCAACGGAGGTGAAGGCGATTACAGCAACGCACAGTGGAGTGCGTAGAGCAAGATGAGGCACGTAGAACATCTTGGTCATCCACTGCATCCGTACCCATTTCTGGTCGTCTTGACATAGTCTTGCCACTGGACACGGTGGGTCCGGACGAGAGAGTGAGGTTGACGCTGCGCAACTCTTCCTCACTTTAAAAAAAGTCACCCGCGCAAGTCATCAATCATCCAACTATACCCATCATCCCAAGTCTCGTGGCGACAGGCAGGCTCTTCTAAATGCATGACGAAGGGGCTAGAATAGGTGCCCAAAAGAATGCCTGCTCCTTCACACCCTGGCTGACTGAACACGGCCAGCGGGGACACAATCTTTGCGCTCGTAAATCAAGGATAAACACTATTTCACTTAAAATTGCCACATGGAACATACGCACACTGCTTGACAGGGACACTTCTAACATACCTCAACGTCGCACGGCGCTCATTGCCCATGAACTTGCAAGATACAATATAGACATCGCCGCCCTTAGTGAAACCAGACTCTCTGGCAAGGGTGAAATCACAGAAAGGCTTGCTGGCTATTCTTTCTTCTGGAGCGGGCGCGACCCTGACGCAAGGCGTGAAGCTGGTGTTGGCTTTGCTATCAAAACCTCTCTTGTGAGCAGGCTCCCCAGCTCTCCAAAAGGTATAAATGACCGTCTCATGACGTTGAAAATCCCCCTCTGCCATGGAAAGAAGTCTGCTACCTTAGTCAGTGCCTATGCACCCACCATGACAAACACAGAAGAGACCAAAAACAAATTCTATGAAGACCTGAAGACTGTTATCTCTTCCACACCGTCTGCTGACAAACTCATCATACTTGGTGATTTCAATGCACGTGTCGGCAGTGACTACACCTCCTGGGGGGGAGTGATTGGGAAGCATGGTGTTGGTCAGTGCAACAGCAACGGCCTACTGCTACTGCAGACCTGTGCTGAACATGACCTTCTAATAACGAACACCACCTTCAGCCTGCCAACGCGCAACCGGACCTCCTGGATGCACCCCCGTTCTAAACACTGGCACCTAATTGATTATGTCATAGTCAGAAATAGGGACCGCCAGGACGTGAGGGTGACTAAGGCCATGTGTGGCGCAGAATGCTGGACGGATCACCGCCTCATCGTCTCAAAGATGAAAATTCATATCCAACCTAAGAGACGACCTCAGGCCACGAAAGTTCCGAAACGCCTCAACATAAATAGGCTGAATATCCCTGATGTGAGACAAACTTTTGTTGACAGCCTAGATCAACGCCTTGATACAATCACACTGGACAACCAGGACGCGGAAAAAGCGTGGACCACGATTCGTGAGATGGTCTACAATACAGCCGCTGAGCGCCTCGGACCCTCTACGAGGAAACACAGGGACTGGTTTGACGAAAACAACACAGCTATCCAAATTCTTCTTGAGCAAAAACGCCGAGCGTACAAGGCCCTCCATGATGACCCAACGTCAACAGCAAAGACAGCTGCACTTAGGGGCATCCGCAGCAAGGTCCAAATACAACTGCGCCAGATGCAAGATTCCTGGTTGAATTCAAAAGCTGATGAAATACAGGGCTTTGCAGACAAGAAAGACATGAGAAACTTCTACCGTGGCCTGAGAGAAATCTATGGTGTCTCCACCTCAGGCACTTCCCCTCTCCTTTGTGCTGATGGTTCTACGCTCATTACAGACAAAGAGAAAATCTTGGAAAGATGGGCGGAACACTTTGAAAGTGTGCTCAATACACCTTCCATCATTAATGATGAGGCCATTGAAAGTCTCCCCCAGGTCCCAACGAACAATTCACTGGACACCGTCCCAACTTTTGATGAGATACAGACAGCGATCCGCCAAATGTCCAATGGCAAAGTACCTGGCCCCGACATGATTCCTGCCGAAATCTACAAGGAGGGTGGACCAGCGCTGACGGATAAGCTATTGGGCTTATTCCAAATCATCTGGCAGACGGAAACTGTACCACAAGACCTCAAGGATGCCTCAATCATCCACCTGTACAAACACAAAGGTAACCGCCAGACATGCGACAATCACCGCGGAATTTCACTACTGTCCATTGCAGGCAAGATCTTGGCCCGAGCCCTTCTGAACCGCCTGAATGCACATCTGGAGCTAGGTCTCCTACCTGAAAGTCAATGCGGTTTCCGCAAAAAACGCGGAACCATCGATATGGTGTTTGCTGCTAGACAGCTTCAAGAGAAATGCCAGGAACAAAATACAGACCTATATACTACATTTATCGACTTGAATAAGGCCTTTGACAGGGTCAATAGAGCTGGCTTGTGGAAAATCATGAAGAAATACGGATGCCCAGACAAGTTCACAAACATCATCCGTCAGCTGCATGATGGTATGATGGCCCGAGTACAGGACAACGGTCAATCATCTCCAGCATTCCCCGTCACAAACGGTGTAAAACAGGGTTGTGTTCTTGCTCCCACACTCTTCAGTATTATGTATTCCGCAATGCTGTCTGATGCGTTCAAGGACTCCACCATGGGCTTGCCAATCCGGTTTCGTACTGATGGATCAGTATTTAACCTTAGGAGGCTTCAAGCTAAAACCAAGGTCAAACATACCACGATCAACGAGCTTCTGTTTGCAGACGATTGTGCCCTTAATGCTCCATCAGAAGCCGTCATGCAACACAGTGTTGATATCTTCTCAGAGGCCTGCAATAACTTTGGCCTCACAATCAACACAAAGAAGACTGAGGTGATGTATCAGCCAGCTCCCAGTAAGCCCTACGTTGAACCCAACATCATCATCAGTGGACAGCGTCTCAACCCGGTGGATAAATTTACTTACTTGGGCAGCACTCTTTCTAGATCTGTCGTCATGGATGATGAAATGAATGGCAGACTCGCAAAAGCTAGTGCCCTATTTGGCAGGCTCCGCAGCACTGTTTGGGACAGGAGAGGTATCAGAAGAGAAACAAAGCTCAAGGTCTATGGCTCAGGAGTCCTCCCGACACTGCTTTATGGATGTGAAACGTGGGCTGTCTACCAGCGTCACGCCAAGAAACTGAATCATTTTCACACTACCTGCCTCAGGAAACTCCTCGACATCAGGTGGCAAAACAAAGTCCCCGACACCGAGGTCCTCGCTAGAGCGAACCTACCTAGTATCTTCACCACTCTGATGCAGTCTCAGCTCCGTTGAATGGGACACGTAGCCCGTATGGCAGACCACCGGCTCCCGAAACAAATATTCTTTGGAGAACTCACGATAGGCAAGCGCTCCCAAGGAGGCCAAAGAAAGCGTTACAAAGACTCACTGAAAGTGGCACTAAAGGCCTTCAGCATAAACACTACTCAATGGGTGCAGACAGCCCAGGACAGAGCCAGATGGAGAGCTGCTGTCAAGAAGGGGGCTAAATCCCATGAAGTTAAGAGAATAACCACAGCTGAGACACGCAGGCTTGTCCGAAAGAGCAACATTAGGTCATCGTCTGAAGCAACTATTCCATGCCCACTGTGTCATAGATTATTCCGAGCAAGGATCGGTCTAACAAGCCACCTAAGAGCTCACCGTAATCCCAACCCCCCCGCCCGCCCCTAACCGGATGATTCGAGGGTCCTTGTCGACTTCGACGGACGAACAACAGACAGAGGTTCTAGCGTTATAGCAATAACATTATTAGTCCATATTGAAATATCAGTTTGATTTAAAACGAATAATACCCGATCCATTCAGGGCCAATCTAGAATCTTCTTGAAATTTCGATAGTTTAAAAAGCTATACCGATTCAAAAGAAAAACAAAATATTTTAAATCTATAATTTATTTGAATGATTTTGATAGACCCCCCCCCCCTCCAATCTCAGACATAACTAAAACAGTACTTTTTTATAAATAGGCCGTCACTGGGGCGCCTATTTTAATTGAAATGTACTTACCTATCAGGAAAAAATGATAATATAGGAAAAGAGGTCCCTAGTCGGAACGGTATCCCACAGAGAACGATATCCTAACTGGATCGGGAGCCAATGGGATCCACTGATAATCGGGATTCCCAGGGATTAAGCCACGGACGGGATCGTGATCCCAAAGGGATCTGCTTTTACCCTGGATCCAAAACCACAAGAAAAAAGGATCCGACCGGGAACAAAATCATTTAGAAAAAGGGATTGCGCTGAAATCAGGTTTAGAATGGGATTGGGGATTCATTACCATTGGGGTTTTACCAGCATCGGGATCCTAATTCAATCCCGTATATATCCAACAAGATATTGATTTCCCTTTGGTCCGGAGCCACAAGAAAAGGGGATCCCATCGGGACCGGGATCACACCAGGAAAAAAGCAGATACTTGATAATTTCTTACATACATTTTTTTCTTAAAAATACGCTCTCCGCTACACTTCAATTGTGATGGATAATTATGACTTGTATAGTTTAGTGGATCTGCCTGCTGTGAAGGATTACTGCTGTTATCCAGGTTTGACTGGATTGCTTCTGGTTTGACGAGCCAGCAGTGTAGCAAATGGTAGGCTTGGAAATTGGCTTTATGCAACTAACTGAGGCGGATCTTTAGATTCGATGTTGCTGCTTAGAACAGCCCCGACAGTGGCGAACAGTCATGTAGGGATAGATAACTTCTTAACAGCAAATTAAAGATAATCGCTTTAAAGAAATTAACGAGATGATTTTGTTCAAACAAATTTTATTTAATAGTTACACAATGAAAACAAAATAAAGATAAAATGTGTTCATAACATAAGAAAGACCACTTACTTTTACCGACCAAGATGTACCCAACTAAACAAAAGCTACCCACTCACTAAAAAAAGAATGCTTTCCTTTCACTCCTTTAACACGACATATATCGCACCACTCCAAAAATGGGTCGTAGCTCATTCAAGGTTTGTAGACGTGTTGTAAGTAGTATATAATGTTTAAATTGAGCCGCCTCCTACAGGAGGTGTAGGGGCAATAACCCGATAACTACTTATTATTGTTTTTTTTAATAGAAATTACTTCCCTTTCATTTATTAATTAGAATTGTTGCACAACGCTATAAATTATGTGTTTTTTTTATTTGAATTGTGTGCATGCTTATTTTGACTGATTTGATTAATTTCTTAAATTGATTTTAAAGACAACATTAAAAACAACATCAAAGACAACCTTAAAGATAAAAAGAGGTATACTTTAGATTTGTTTACACTTTTCACGTATTGCGTACGATGGTTTTTAATTGTATTTATTATGTAATTTTATTATGAGTGGTTCTCAATTTTCTATTGAGTGGTACTCAATTTTCTATTGAGTAAACCTCAATTTTTATAATTAGTATTCTCATTGTGTTTTAATTAGTTTTACTTGTATTTTTAAGTGATTCTCAAGGGGTGGGTGTCATTTTTGTGTTTTATTTTTTCCTATATTTTTAATTAGTTTTATTATATACTAGCGAGTACCCGGCAATGCCACTCAAGGAAAGAAAGTGTTTGCATGTTATGTTTCTTCAAGAGCTTTTAAATACTCACATTTTTTTTTTCCATCTGGTATATACACGAATAAATCAGAAGATTTTCCGACGCGAGAGCAGGCCACATACATCTGTCCATGGGCGAAGCATGGGTTTTCCATATTTAGTCCGCAAACTTGTAGTGATTGTCCCTGTGCTTTGTAGATAGTCATTGTAGACGCATGTCGCATCGGAAACTGTAGGTGTTTGAATTCAAATGACATATATGTTGGAATCATTGGGGTGAATGGCAAAAGTACATCACCTAGTTTAAATTTTCCTTTTAAAATAGTAACTTCAATGGAACCAATTTAGGAAGATTCATTTGAAAAAATGTACCGTACTTAATGCTTCGATATCAAAGTGCGTTTCTCGTTGCAAATCAAGAGCGAAAAGTTTGTTTGCAGATCGATTACGAGAGGTCATTCCCAACTCATGAATCATCAATCAATATGAATAGTATTTCATGGCACTGTCTTTCTTATTAGAATTTCTCAATTTGATGTCAAAATGATATCAATCTTCTCCTTGCCAAAATACAATAGGATATTGCAATCAAACGTATGAGCGATGAGTTTCTGAAACTCGCTGAACATCAACACTTCTGGGATGAAGAATTATATCACGTGAGTTAAATTCTTTGCCAACTATAATGATCGCCACTTCATCAATTGTTGGTGCATTGTATTGTCTTTCATGTTGGCCGACAGGTGTTTAGTCTGCTCTAACTATGACTCTGTATCCATCAGTCAGCATCTTTTCAAGTGCAACTCTATACATTTGAATTAATTCGTTCTGAATTCTATGCAACAATGCAGACCAAGTCACCGAGATCGATCTGAATGATATTTCCATCTTGTCAATGATGGAAGAATTAGGAGAAGAGCCGAATTTGCAGGAGCGAAAAAGCAAGTGATTACCTTGCTGATTGGAAGGCTTCAGCGATTGACAGCATTCACCCCGGAATTCCTCAAAATTGAAATGCTATAATACTTTAGCCGTACATGAGCTCATCTGTATTTGTTATGGAATAGGTCACATTACCTAGGACATAAGTAGTGATAACATCGTGACAGTGTACACAAACAATAGTGACCATAGTGATATTAATATTTGCCGTAGAATTCCTATCTTTGGCTTAGTTTGAAAGGAATTTGCTTTGTGGCCATTAGATGATTGTAGAGTCTGTCTAGCCACATCTAACCCCAATGTGGCTTCCGAAGTGATAGTTCAACTATTTACATGATATTCTCGTTACGCCAATTGCAAGGGAAGTGTCGTGAACAGCATGTGCCATTTTGTATTGCTTTTATAGATTTACATAGGCATTCGACTTGGTACGTCGGGGTCTGTTCCGTATTTTGCATTGAATAGTTTTTGGCCCCTCACAAATTCTCACAATCATATAGTCACTGCAAGATGATATGCACATCACGGTAACCTTAATGTCTTTGAGGCTTCTCTGCCAGCAGCTGAGTAAAACCCGGAATAGTTTTTGAACCAATTCTCTCCTCCATTTTCATACCGATGTTTCTTCAATTTTTAGGGAATATGAAGACGGAATGTACAACCATACCAGATCTAAAGATAGGCTGTTCAATATCGCCCATCTCTTTGCAAAGAACATGTAATAAACGTACTAATTCATGACTGCTGTTCGCTGACGATACATCGCACACAGTAGATATTAAGGACCTAGTTAATCGCACATCACACGCTTGTAAAGGAGCAATATAATTAAAAAATGCAGCTGTAACCATGGCTAAACTGAATAAGCTGGAGTGGAATAAACTAATTAATTCTAACCGATTTGTTGTTAAACACATTAGTCAAAAAAGCTAAAAATCAGCAGGAGGGCAATAAAAAACTTTTTGAGAGCCACTTTTTTTTTCAAGAACCCTCAAGAAAAATGTTTTTTGGAGGTTTGGCCAAGTCAATAAAGAGCCGCCACTTGCTGTCCAATGTCTTAACTGAAAATACAAAAATAAGCGTCTATCAGTCTTGTGTGCTTAGTACGCTCTATATGGCTGTGAAATGTGGACCACATATGCCAGTTATGAAAGGAAACTCAACAGTTTCCATCAAAGATATCTGAGTCGACTTTTACACATTCTTTTGCAGGACAAGTTGCTTAATACAGAGACATTGGAATGTGCAACATTGGAAAGTCGAATATTATACTTAGGGGTATAGAACAATCGTTAGAAAATGTATGGATCCTGTAAGAAGGCTGTATTCCACAGAAGCTACCGTGTGGCTCGTTAGCAAAAGGGACATGACACATTGGACGACAATTGCTTCGATTTTTTGACGTTTGCAAACGGATTATGAGGTAAGCAAAACTAGAAATCAAAAAATGAAAGATCACTGCTGAACGACGTTCCAGCTTGCAAACACCAATGTTTGAAGGGTCAAAAAGGCAGAAGTTAAGCACAACTTAGGGTTGCAAACAAATAAAATAAAAAAATAAATAAAAAACAACAAAGATGCCAAATCTAATGAGGAGTGAAGTTTCTCTTGTGAGAAATACAGCCGAGAATGCCATTCCACGAGCAGTCTAGCATAATGTTGAAGTTTACATAGCTACTCCATACTGTCTCGAAAAAAGAATAATGTAATCCTGTTATAGTTAAAATTCTTGAATAGTCATAATGATTTGTATGTTCAAAATGGCAGACCTGGAAATCCACGATGTTGGTTTTCTTATTCTATAAATATATTAATAATTATAAAAATATAAACATGCCATATTGGAACGGTCCGCTGCCCATGGTCACGCCTGAAATGATACACATTAACAGAAATGAAGCCTAACATAAATGAATGTAGAATGAGACGAGAATATAGAATGAGACAGGAGACGAGTTGGTATATTTTTTTTTACTATTACACAAGTATTTTCCAAAATAGTGATATATATGGCAAACTAGCTTTAGCCTGAAGATAAGTATACATAGGTTTGCCAATTGCATAATAACACAGGTGTGTTGCCCTGTTGGATAAGCTTGATGAAACAATTACATTCAAAGTAGGGAGTTGAATCGTGGAACGATTCGCGGACTCTATTGCATTTTTTTCATTTTTTACATTCAATTTATGTTTTTTGATAGAAGTCACATTTACTTATTTGGAAATCAGGTTAAATTCTTTTTCAGAATGTCGAAATTTAATATCAATAGAAGCCATGTTGTACACAAAACATATTCTAATATGAATACATTTTTCTTCGTTGATTGATTTGTTATAACAACTGACAAACAATTTTTTTCAAAAAAATAAGAATATTCAGTTGCTATAGATATGCATAATTGACAAATACTCGAATGCCATAACCTTATATGAGTTTCATTACGTACAACATCCAATAATACACACACATACACACACACACACACACACACATATATATATATATATACATGATCAGTATGTGACATCTGATATATAAAACAGTTAAATTATTGTTAATTAAAAATGTATGATTAAAATTGGTGGCTATTTTATCTTGGAAGACCTGTGTCTCAGAAGGTAATTAAACACTGACGGTTAAAATAACTTTTTTTCATCTTACCTAAATAAATATATATATTTTATGTATATATTTATATATTGTTTGCTTTATTTTGAAATTCTACAGCATATGTTTAAACTAAATAGTATGTCCTTATATGATAGAAGTGTTCTGGAAAGGTTCTAAACTCCGCTCTATATATACAGATGTGCATAACAGGAAGGTGTAATTTAATAAAGTAGTCTATTAACTAGATCAGTAATTCCAAAAATTGTGCTTACGAAACCCTTTAATGTTAACCAGGAACGCTAAGTGCTCAACGCAGCACTGACAAAGAACCACTGAAATAGAGTATGTATTCTTTAATCACGGAGTATGAAAAACCTCTACTTTGTAAGAGGACATTCGTATGAACACCTTTATGGTTGCTCTTTAAGAATATATAATCATACACATTTTGAACCGTTCTTTTTACTATCATTGAATTTAAAATGTGTCCGTCAACAATTTTTTTTTGGTCAGATCTATTTTTAGCAAACGAAGACAAACCGTTCATTTGCAGGTGTATATGAATCGCATAAATACGAGCTGTATTCAGTCTACTTTTAGATGTGACTTAATTGAAGAAGAAATACTTTGTATCCTTATAAAGGAATTGGTATGTGTGTGTAATATTTTGTGCCATGTGAAGTATGCACATAGTGGCCTTCATTTCATTTATTTCATTAAAAATTTATATAAATAAACATAACATAAATATATATATATATATATATATATATATGTATAAGTTGATGGATAGTTATCGCATTAAACAAACATTGGCTTTAGCACTTATGTTAAAGATATAAAAATGATACATTTCTGTAATTTTGTTAACAATTTTTAAAATGACACTTTTTTAAATTTTAACTTGAATATATATCTTTAGAAATCGCCCCTTTTTAGAATATGCTAACAAACTTGTATTTTGGCGGGCGCCCAATTTGTATTACGCATAAGGCTATACATTAGAATGTTTGAAAACATTCTGTTGATACAACTTTTGAAAGGATCTAAGTAGGCCACGACTGGTACCGCGAAATCGATCGATAAAAATAATGGCTTCTTTGAACATTTATCAACATGATTTGATATGGAATCCTTTTTAAATCAAATCAATAATGTCACTTTATGGAGCGGTTTGTTACGTTAAAATAGACTTAACATATTTTCCCAAAGTCCAAGGGTATAGATTTTACTAGACTTATAATTTTAGCACAAGATTTTAAAATGTTTTTGTTTGAACAAAAAATAAGAAAAAAAAAACTAGAAACAAGATTAGAAATAAATATGAAGGTCATACAAGTCAGAACACACGAACTCGTATATGACTGTTAATACAGCTTTTACATTACAGTAAAAACGCATTCGAATGTCAATTTAAAACTATCCGTAATTTGGGCATCAGAAATTATGACCCATTTTTTTTCCTCACAATGTTATTTTAAAAAAAAACTGTTTAGCGCTCTTCCAGAAATAAACAAAACATGCGTTAAATTCTAGTCAACAATTTTTTTTCTAGGTGTTACTAACAACTTAAGTATTACAACATTTAGCACGTGCAGTAAGGTCTGCTCTCTAGGTTGTATCTGTTGCAGTTGTTTAGTATATGGAAAGATTATCTTTAATGTTATTCTGTTCCAAAACGATGGTGACAATCTATAATGTAATTGGCAAAGAAACCTTCAAACCTATATAGTCTATATAATTTAAAATGCTTTTAAATTAAGGAAACCCAATTGTAACACTACTTCATTGCAATGCTAATGAATACAGTGTAAAAAAAATACAAAATCCGCTTATGATCACGGAAATCATTGTTACAAAAAAATATAATTAAAACCAATAAAATAAAATGAAATTCAATGAACATAAAAATAAATGTAAAAAAGAAGCAATAATAATTTGACATTTAAAGAAAAGAAACATATATGTTCATATTCTTTTGGCTAGGAAAGGAAAAGAACGATAACATTACAAATCATTGTTCAATTTGTATTTATAAATTATGTCCCTTTTTACTATTTAAAACAAAAAATCGATAAGTATTGAACAAATCTTCACAGTTACAAGTCTTTGGAAGAGTTTTAAAACTTATTATATTATAAAAAAAAATCGATATATACATGTTGTGTTTTGTTTTCTTTGCTTTCTTCTTTTTTCTCTTTGTTTTTTTTAATTTGGAGAATTGAAAATGTGTGTTTGAAAAATGTTTGTATTATTCGACGTTTAAGTAATAAACATCCGAAAATGCATCAATAACCTATCCCGTCAGAATGGAATTTTCTAACTTTTTTTATGCGAAATCTGCTCAAGATTTTTATTAATTAAAATGCAAAATTAATAAGGTATCAGACAAGTGCAGATAGTTTCAGTGGAGCTCAAGTGAAACTAAACACATCAGTTGCAAAAAATGAACAATTTATGATTCAGAATCTTGATGATGTTCCTTATATTTTATGTATGAAACAGCCTTTCTAGATGCACTCTAAAAAAAAACACACAAAAAAAAAAACCAAAAAAAACCAACTGTAATTGATGTTTTAGGGCAATCGAATCAATTTCAATATTATATTTCTCTATAAATGCTTTTATGAAAGTATGTGTAATCATTCGTATGTAAGTAATACTATTATACATAAGAAATACATTTTACTTAATAATTAAATTAATATTTGAAGTTTTTATCTGAACATATGAGTTAAAATTGTGTACAAAAGAAGTTTGGTATTCTTTACTAACATTTCGGTATTATTGTTATTAATATGATAGTAAATATTTTTTTTTTATTATTTAAAAATACAATATTATAATTGCTGATACATTCCGTTTTTACAGTGAAAGGACAAGTACAGATGGAAAATGGTATGTTTTTTTTTAATTTTAGTTACGTCCCTTCATGACAACAGAACGTGCATCTGTTCAATGCAATAATGTACTTAGCTATACGTTCTTTATCAGAGAGATTTGAACAGATGCAAAGGTTCAAAATGGCTTTTACATGCACTAAAAAATGTATATCAGAAACAAAGCTGAAAGTAGCATGTCAAGTTTTTTGATAACTAAATGTATCAAAAAGCGATACAAATAGACGTCATTTGCTGACCAAACGAGATATAGCGAGGTAATTATGTCTTCTTAATTTAAAGCTTTCATTAGAAGCGTCTAAATTCATAAACTCTATTAAGTTACATGATAGTATGTCAAATATGTGGATGGCATTAAGAATATACCTATCATACTTTTTACTGTAGCCACTGGCGAGAGAAGCTTTTGTTAACTAAAGCTTTAAAACATATTTACGATCATCCATGACAGAAGGAAGTCTTGGGCAATAAATTTTACAGAAACTGATAGCTCAAACAATATAAACATAGAACGTGCAAATAAAAAAGTATGTGATTTGAAGGTTTGTAAAAAATTACATTGGTAGGCTCATTGATCCAACTATCACAAAAAAAAACAACACGTTAATTAAAGTACTATTATTAATGATTGTTTAATACAATAACACCTAGGTCATAAATTTATTAAAAATCCATTATTTTTTTCATTGCAAACATATTATAATTATACTTAAAAGGGGTGCCAAAGTTAAGCTTGCCCATGGCGCCAGCAAACCATAGTTTCGGTCCTGCATCGTTATTGAACCCCTACTCCCCTTAGTTATTTAAACCTTAAGTAAGTACTAAGCACTTCTACTTCAAGTATTATAAAGAATACTTTAGAATAAACTAGGATTACAGTCCTCACAAAACATTTTAGTTTCTAATTTGGCCTGCATGCCAGATGTTTAGTTCTCAATTGCTTGAAGACAACTAAATAAAGTTTATATTCATGTTACCTCATATGTTTCCATTAAAATTATTTTATTATTAGAGACAAGGATATGTTATCATGTAAAGTTTACAACGCGATATTCAATTAATAATCCTGGTTAGTTAAAGAAATTTTTTCTTTTATGGCAAGTAACTCCTAAAATGTAAAAGAATAAACATATTTCTGGGTTGAGAGTAACATGAAAATGCACGTAATATCTATTTCACTCTTAAATTATCATATATATATATATATATATATATATATAGTTCTAGCCTCGTGCTTTTAAATAATAATGGACGTTTGTGAATGTGGATAATTCGATACAATAATATAATACAACAGCAGTAATTACAAGTAACATCGTTATCATTACACGATCGTTAGGAGTACATTTTGAAAACAGGCTAAATTTACTTTTTTTTTTTACACTTGTGAAAAAAAGAATCATGCCTGGTGACTTTAACCAATTTCAATGAGTGGAATCTGTTAGATATCGCTTTGCTCAACATGATTGATACTTTGTAAATTTAAGGCTTTGATTAAAGATATATTACTAGCGGCTTCTGATTAAAAGCCAAATTATTAATTCATGTTTTTCGAATTTTTATGTATTTTTACTCATTTTTTCTTTTTCACTAATTTAAAGACTTTAATTACACTGCATTACATTATATTTACATGATATTTACATGAATCTTAAGGTCTACCAAATAATATATCTTTCAAGTATTAAACATACGCAATCTATTTTCAAATCATATTTCATTACTTTTAAACTGAGATTTGATGTTAATTATACATTTTATAAGGATATTAGACACTTAAAATATACTTATTACAATAATTTTAAATTTACTCGATTCCACTGAAAGGTGATAAGTAAGAAATTATCCATATCACATCTTAAGGCACCTAAAATATCCGAGGCCCACTGCTGTCCTAAGTGTTGCTGGGCTCCAACTATATTTCTTTGATTTGACCTACATTTTCTTTACTAGCTACTTCCGTTGCTCTGTAATTAAGTTAAGAATTTCTGAAAACTTAATTAAAGTATTTGCTTAAAATGCATTCTTGTGAATACAGTTTGAGTATTGCACTGGCGCCATGGTGCCTCCTAAAACCTTTAAAGTCTATTTCTTTTGATTAAAAAGTCTAAAAAAACCAAACAATTCAAATGTACTCCAAAATGTACCACTTGATCATTCAAAAAAAAAAAAAAGCTCTTTGACCCATGTATTTCAGATCCACTTTTAGATATAAAACCTTTAAAGTCTATTTCTTTTGATAAAAAAGTCTAAAAGAACCATACAATTCAAATTTACTCCAAAATGTACCACTTGATCATTCAAAAAAAAAAAAAAGCTCTTTGACCCATGTATTTCAGATCCACTTTTAGATTCATATTTAAGTAAAAAGGTGCTATCTTAGTATGTGAAGGCTTCCACTTGTTTCAGTGCATTTCTTACCAGAGAGATATTCTCGTGTTTGTCTTAGTTTACCTATATGATTTTTGTGTAATATAAATAAAAGCACGATTCTTGGGAACCTTTGATTTCTTCCCAAAATAAAGTTTGAAAATGATCGCTAATTTTGGTGATGATAGTTACACTGTCTAGTGATGTATCTATTAATAGTGCCACAACTTCTGTAACCACAGTTCATTGCCAATTTGCGTTGCAAACCCTTACCGAAAGTTTGAAATGTTTCACCTTCCCTCTTGCGGGAAATATTTGAAAGAAACGCTGCTCGCGTGTAGTAATAACATACTTTTAAATGCATTACTCAAAGTAAGGCAATGCATAATATGGGCTAGCCAATGTTTTCATTAAATTAAACAAATAAACCATGTATTAATTTCTTAAAGATTCTATTCAAACACGTTGGTTTATGGAGTGCTTATCTGCACTTCTACACAATATTTTTTTTTGCTTTATGCATTAACGAAATTAAATATTTTAAAAACATTGTGTTAAAAGGTTGTTCAAATATTTGTTCTTTAGTTATCTCTCTGTCTGACGCGTTCTCCTCAGATGTGTATACATTGCGCATCGGTGCTGTCTCGATCAATAATTACACCATCAAACATTGTTCGTAAAAATACATTAAACTGGAGTGCAATTAACTACGATTTTTTAAAAAAAAACTGTTTTTGTATAATTATGTCCTTTTAAAGTGTCTTACTCATTTTAAAACATTTTGTGTATGATATCTAGAATTTAAAGTAATATTTCTTAATATAAATCGGCCCTTCTTTTTGAGAGAATCACCAGAGAAGAAGTATGCTGTTAAACAGCATTAGTTTGATACAAAATGTATTTTTCTATGTGCATTAAATGGCCTGCATAGGGACTGTGAAGTGAATGATAGCCACATTAGGAACTTTGACTTATATAAGTATCATGTGTAATTGTGTGTATGTATTTTGCGTGTATGATTGTTTTTATGTATGTTCGTGTATTTTTTTTTTTAAATTTAGTGTTATATGTGTTAAAGTATCGTGTGTGTGCATATTTATGTTAAAGGGAATACCCTAGCGAATTCTCACTAGACTTCTTTTATGACGTTCGCTGGAGCGTGACCGGAAAGATTTGTGTACATCCCATCAACACACTCGATCTGTAGTTTGGCATTCAGTGTCACTTGAGCAGCAAGCAAAGCTCTAAAAATAGATTGTTCATGACATTTAAAAGGAAATATAAAAACATCCAGCTCTTTTGATACACTTTAAATTGTATACAATTGTATGGCTACCGATCTATGCCATCATTTTGTTTTAATGAAACCCCGCCTAATATGACGCATGTCGAAGACTATTGCTTTCTCAAGACAGTTGTTCATTGAATGATGATCAAAGCCACATTTATTTATTTTTTTAAAAAATAAATAAATAAATACTTGATCTTTTTCATTGTTCTGGTACATCCTCATTACAATGATGTCTTTTATCACAAAAACAATGGGTTAATGCCACAACGATGTTGATTGTGTCAACATTTTGAAAAAAAAAGTTTTTGTTTATGTTTGTTCTTGCTTTAAATGACTTAAGTAACAGCTATTAATTAAAAATTATATTATGTTTGGTCCTTGTTAGTTAAGTACAGAGCTATTCTAAACTTGTCCTCACTATTAATTATACGTATGTTTTCTGGATAAATTAGGTGATGTTGCCACTTTATGTTTACAATGAAATACCCATACTGTTATATGGAAAGTACGAAGGGATTCTTTGGTTCATTTGTTGTAAGGGTACGGCTTAAACTTGGTGTAAAGTAACAGTGCACGGTGTTCATACACTTTGCAGAACTACATTTTTAATATACATTTATTTTACATCACAAGTGCTTGTGGCCTATAAGAATGACATAATCCCTGGGGTATTACATGAAAAGGAAAGTAGGAAATTGGATAGGTCTTGCTTGCGTCAGTTTCATAAAAAGTCTAAGTTGAATAAAAGATAAATATGCCACCATAAGACAGTGCCCATAGATTATGTATTCTCTATGGAAAGTATGTATTTATTGACAAAATAATTTGAAGGCACATAAAATCACTGAGATACAAAGAGTCGGAAATATCAAAATGTTATTGACTAAAATAGATTCATTTCAATATTTAAATTATAACCAAACTTTTTAAGAATCATAATATAAAATAACTAGTATGTTAATATTTCTTTTAACTTAAATTGTAGAATCCACGATTTCCCAGCCACCCTTTTGGACAAGCCCAAAAAAACCTGCTACCACAAGAAACTTGAGGATACAATAAGAACATATTTGTTCTCATATTTTAATGGAGTTTCGTCAGGTTTCCTAAATTGTCTGGGTTTTTTTCGGTGTAAAATGGAACTTAAAAATCATAAATACACGTAACTGTGAACTCCCTTGAGTGGTAAAGACGGAAAAAACAACAACATGTTTTGATCATTTCGTTCAAAACAACACCTATGTCTTTGTTAAGAGTGCAGGCATTTATATTTTTTTTATGTCCTTTTCTGAGCCAGGATGTTCCTAAATTTTCTTTTCCAAGAAAACGTCACGCCAAGAATTTCCAAACCATGAACAAAGTAGGAGTTGATGGGGCGGTCCTCTACTGGAAGAACGTGTTGTTTTTTTATCTTTACGGTCCACAGCACATAGCACATAAGGCCAGAATCATTTAAGTTATATGTAACGTTGATCTTCATAGGCATCAACACTTTTCTTTCATTACATTTTCGACCATGTATCATAAGACACTTTTAAGCATCTCAAGCAAGTCTAAATTGTTTATTAGAAGGTGTCATTTGCATACCATATAAAAATGAAAAATTCACATGAGAGTTTAACTTGATACTAAATATATATAATGTACACGGAGAGGTTCCGTATTAATTTCCTTCTCAAGTTTATAAATGAATTTTATGTTCTTAAAGATGTGTAAAAATTAAGGCATTAAAAAAAATACTTAATTTGTACTTCACTTACACTTTATGCAAAATTGGTTCAAAAGAAACAAATTCTTAAGTGTTGAAAGAAGGCAATTCCTTGTTACGTTTACTATTTAATTTCAATTTTATATGATAAACACCTGAATAGTAAAAAATGTTGTATTATTTAACCAAGCTATTGTTGTGAACGTGACAAAAAGATGTTTATGGTATTGAATTCGGGAAAATAAATTCTCAGCGTCTTGCCGCAAAGCATCATTTTTAATAAAACTCAAAAGTGCACCCCTTTAAAAAAATCCTGTATCAAGTTTCAAATATAAAAATTTACATTTAAAAATATTTTTGTAGCTTTAACTAGTAGCTTGTTTGATACATATTTTTAAAAAAGCAACTTCACTTGCATTTGTCATTGGTTTTAATATATTTATTAAAGATATTTCAAGATATAGCTAAGTTATAAGATGTCATACAGGTATATATTTGAATTAGTATGTACAATCTATACCCTTGTCTATCCATATTCAGATGCAGATAAGTACTAAACTCATAAAATTAATAATAATAATAATAATAATAAAGATTATTTAAAAAGTCACGCTTCATCCCCAAAGGCTCGAAGCGCGGTACATACCACATTGAAGTACAACATTCAACATTACAAAATTATATACAAGAATACCCATCCAAAGAATACCAAATGTCTTTCATACACTGCAACCATAAACAGCACAGGCCAATACACATCTACAAGACAATAGCAAGATAGACAACATCATCCAAGCAGGTGAAAAAAATAAGTCTTCAAATCAGTTTTGAAAGACCCCAGGATATGGCTGTTTCTGATATCCATTCCTCTCTAGCCGTGGTACAAGTTTTTTTATTCAACTTATAAGCTATATAAATAGTAATAGGACTAATAGGTTCTATATGAATTTATGGATAGCGTGGTAGCAATGCACATCATTGTTTGAATTGAAAAATATGTGGATTAAAAACTAAGAATATGCAATCTAGAATTTTCTAGAAAGTTCTATAATTTTGGAAAGCTATATCTATTGCATTTTAAAACTTTTCGATGGAACAAATTTAAATGTTAACTCCATAGTTTATCTGAATGATTTTATAGGCCCCCCTATCTCATACAAAACGAAAACGTTACTTTATTAAATGGATACTCACTGAGGCCCTAATTTATATTTAAATGTACTATAGTTATAGTATTGAAATTTAGTTGTATAATTGTTCGTATTCGAAAAATAATAAGTCAAAAAAGAAATATGTACACGTTTCATGGAGGATAATAAGTATAATCTAGAATTTACCATAAAGATCTATATAGTTCTCTGGGGATATATAATGGGAACTAAAAGCTTAATCGAACAAAATCACACTGAGCATGATCCCATAGAGGAACATGATCCTAATGGGGAACAAGATCCAACTGTAAACTTGAACCCATCGGAAACTATATCCCACTGGGTAATGGGATCAAACCGGTATCAAGATCCTATCGGAAAACGGAATAACGCCGGAAATGTGTGTCCCTAGGTGGAACGGGACACCAGAGATGATGTTATCCTAATGGGATCGGTAGCCCACTGGATCGGAATGCACTGATTTACATGGAGAATTAATAACCCGATTTGGTACGTTGTCTCCATATGAAATCAACCAAATCCACAATTTTACCTTGCTATCATGTCTTTTTCCTGTTTGATTTTAACGATTTTGTTCAAATCACTTCCTTTCCACTTTTCTTGATTTTGTTTCTGCCTGTTTTTTTTTCCCCAAATCCCATTTTTTTTCTCTCCTTTTTAGGCAGGACAATAGCATTGAAATGCACTTAAATTATGTAAACACAATTTTTTTATTGATTCTGTGTATCCTTCTCATGTTAAATTTTCAAGGATATAAATATTTATTGTTACAGAAATTTTTTTTTTTTCCTAAGGGTTCTTTATTAAATAAAATTATCATAATTACGGTTGTCTGAACTTTTTGTGGATGTCGATTTATTTCCGTGAACTGCATTCGAAATGGATTTGGGGAAAATGTCGAGAAGTTTAGTTCATTAATAGATCAATAAAAAAAGCTAAATCTAACCAGGAATCAATATTTTATTTCTGGAAATGCAGTCGAGATTGTTATTCTAGGATTGTTATCCAAGTGAGCCACTCGTCGAAGTGTAGGACTACATAGCTACTCCATCGCGTCACGAAGACGGGAGGATGCCATACATGTTTGCGGTTTGTTTCATTATTAGTGGTTTATTAGTAAATGAACATCCTACTGCATTTTATTTAGTGATGTATTTTTACGTTGATGATGACGTATCATCTGGTCTGTATTGTGACTTATGTGTTTATTCGTGAACAGTCGCATAAAAATTGTGCAAAAAATAACTGTGTAGTGTCTCTCTGAATGAGAGCTGCGCTATGCAAGTGTTGTTAAAATATGCGATCCGGGATTAGCGTTATATATTAACGTTGCATTAATTATGTAATCGGGATTATGTTAATTCAGTATGATGTGTGAAGTATCTGTAAAATGAACTGATGAATTAAATCAATCAAATAGAATCAGGATATTTACATGCGCTTCTTGTTAAAAACGGAAACTAACTACGCATTTTAGCACGTAACAAAACATAAAAGTACCTAAGTACTTTGTCCTGCCATCGATTCTGTCAAAATAGAACGCAGACATATTTTGCAAAGATGTTGAGTTTCCATTCATGACTGGCATGTGCGGTCCACACTTTACAAGTTGACTGCAATATAGGATCGTACTAAACACGAATGCCTGATATATACTTAGTGTTATGCTTTCATTGAAATAAGGACTGTTCCCTACAATTTAAACAGTTTAATCATACTTGCTGCTGCTTTGCAATCCCGACGTTCACAATTCCGTCAACGGAGAAGGAGCTATACATACTGGACAAACAGTTTCTGAAATTTAAAATACTGACACACTATAGTCCTCAAAAGAAGTGTTAAAAACGGGTTATTCTCATATAATCATGAAATTCGTTTTCTGTAAACTAAAGGTCAATCAAAGTTTTTACATGCGTAAGAGAAGCGATTAACTAACCGCTGAATGACTTTTTATATGTGCGATGCAAAGGATAAATCGTCATCGAAGAGCAGTTAACGATCTGATCTTTTTTTACTTTGATCCCTGCACATATGCAGATGCTATTGATCAACCTACCATGAAATCTAGTTTGAATGTACACTTCGCCTTCTGGCAACCTGATTTGGCAATTAGAAGAAAAAGATGAAAAGCAATTTTCCGTAGGACAGCCTTGTTTCACTACGTTTCTCAATGAAACTGCCTTAAAGACCAAACAGTTTCAGTATTTTAAGATTATTTTCTTGAAAAAGCTTTATTATTTCAATCTTTATTAGTGGACAATATATTTTCTGTAATAAGCTGAAAAAGAACTTTTCAATACATCAAGTCGAATGCTTTTGTCAGATATATGAATGTAATGTAAAGAGGCATATGCTGTTTTCCTGCAACTGGCTCAACGAGAATAGCATGTGTATAGTTTAAGGACGCCGTCCAAATTTGCACTAGGCATTTGGGTACACGATGTTAGCCAGACTCTTCAATCGCTTAAGGGCGACATACACATAAAAGTCTTTCGAAATAAGCCAAAGATGGAACTTTCTCCTTAATTGGTATAATATTTATTTTGGTGAAACTCATGTTTTGGGCAATGTGCCGAACTCAACACAGAGAGAGGAGCTCATATAAGGTCAGAATTATTATTCTGTAATCATTTTTTAGGAATTCGAGAAGAAAAGCATCAATTCCTGGAGCCTTCTCATCATCTAGGTAATCGATTGCTTTTTCATATATAAGAATACGTTTTTTTTTGTTGTTTTTTTGTGTTGAATTTTTTTTTTGTTTCTATTATTTTTTAAAAAATATATTTGTTGTTTTTTTAAAGAAAAGAAAACAAAAATAATAAGTGGAATTTAGAATTATAAAAAAAAAATATAGCAACAAATTGTATGTTTAGTATAATATAATTTATAATTATTCAATACACACACATAAAATATATATATATATATATAAATATATATATATATTATATGTAGATTCAGCTAAGGAGACAATTTCTAAAACATATTTTAAATAATAGTAAATTCATATAATTTTTTTTTTTTAAATTTACTCTCTTATTTTAGAGTGCATGATTTTCCCCCTATATTTATAATGGTGGCCTATTTTTCTATATCGTATCCTAGTTAAACACATATAGAGTATTTTCTTTAACAATCGATGCCTTTAAGTGTTTTTCATTTTGTATGACTTAAAATAATTTCATGCTGCTAGTAAACAAACAAATAAACAAAAATAAACCAAAACATTTACTTAATGTAACTTTTTAATTAAAAAGTATAAATCCCTCATAATTTTGAAAGTAACGGAAGCACATACAAGGTACATTGTTGTTGTTTTTTTGTTTTTTTAAATTAAGTAATACATTTTAATAAATCCTCTCTGTTAGTTTGGTCTGAAATGGCCAATAATAAGTCATAGAGACGTCTCGAGTTTTCTTTTTCCCTCTCAAGTTCCCTGAAGAGTATGTCTTTGTCTTGTTTAAGTTCCTTTATTAGATCATTTTTCGCACTTTCCAACCTATTCTGCAGTTCTCTTTTTTCTGAAATAGAGTTATGTATAAATCTAAGAGCCTGATTTTCGGCATTACAGCTATTTTTTTATTTATTTGGATAAGAAAATATTTTTATAAATAAAGAGCTAACATTATTTAAAACGAAATATATATTTCAAATCATAAACCAAAAGAGTAAAATGACTGAATTATTTTTATACGTTTTGTATTGATTGTTATTTTACTAGCAAAATTATATAATGCGTTTTCAAATATTTTTTTTATTGATCAATTTGAATAGACTCGAATAAAAGTAAATAACTAACTATATTAATAGTTCATAAATGTCCTTGTTATTAAAAAAAACTCCAGAAGTTGCTTACTTGATCAGATGCTATTTCGATTCAAATGTTTTCAAAAGAAAAATAAATATTTACATATATTATTTCACTAGAAAAAGATGTAGTAGAGTTTGTTTTTTCTCACTCCACTCTCTCTAAAATAACTGATACTTCACATACGTTATGCAACTCGTCTTCACTCAGAAATCGTATGTGCTATTTAAAGTTATGTGTTCTTTTTATGTCACGTTATTCTGTTACCGTGCACAGCAAATATAGATTGTGCATTATATCAACGGTCTCCCATCTGAAATTATCGATTCTTAAAGGTTGACAATAAATAATTTATAAAACATATATTGATAAGGCAAATTTTAAATGAAATGTCAGATATCAGATTAAATGTACCTTCGGTTTCTTTTGAAGCGTCACTACCAATTTTTTATTAGGATGGTCAATGCACTGTAAAATATAATATACATTCATTATAAGTATATTTCAAAGGATTTGTGATTCGTATTAGCAAAACATAAAAATCGAATTAATATTACCTATAATTTAAATTTTAACAAATATTTAAATACATGAGACAAATGAAAATATCGATATATTATTGTTATTTTAAAATAAAAAATTCGATTAAAATTCCAAACAAAATTTCGAAAAGAATTACTTATTAATTTACTAGCATGATGCAGTGGCTGGGTATTGCAATTGATTAACAAAGAATAATATTATGTCTTGCTATAATATTCCTTGACCATAAAGAGGTGCACTTTTCTCCAAAATACGATAGATATTAAAGTTAATTTTATCATTATCATACTAAATGTTTTTACTTTCTGCATTTTTGAAGGCGCCTTTCCTAATTATGAACAAGTTATAAATAAGGAAAACATGTAAGAAAGACAATTGTATGCACAGCGAATAACATTAAATTTATTTGTTACCTGCCTTTAGAATCAAACCTTGTAGACTTCAACAATGCTGTCCACTCTTTGAGCCACTGGCAGTTTTACCATATACACATGTGTTATCGATAGCGAGCCAAGTTTTGAGTATAAGAAATCAACTAGATTATTTAGATGAAGTTGGTTGTTTCATTTAAAAAAAAAAAAAAAAAATTTTAAAGTCTTGTAAACAAAAGATACATTTTGCAAACCATTAATCATTGTAAGTCGATTACTTTAATACAGATAGGAAGAAAGTACCCCCAATTCCCAAAGACAAAATTTGATGCACTTTAATAGAGCCAATCATGATTAACGAGAATAATATCCCTTTTCTCATTGGTCGATTGCAACAAATGCCAAATTTTTAACATGAAGAAAATATATATTTATATATATAATACGGGAAATACCCGTTTATATTTTGATGACTTTTCATTTTTTTCCTGCTATGTTTACGATGATACCTGCTTTCCCATAAACCATTGCATATATTGTGCTAAAGTCTTTGATGTGGTGGCTGTTTTAAAACGATTTCATTTATTGGTTCATAGACTACAAAGCAATGTAGGGCTATAGTGCCATAGTTTATATAATTTGTATATTTATTTTTTTTTAAATTTTTTTTTTTCCAAATAAATAAACACAGAGTGGCATTAAAGTTGTTCAATGTTATTTGAATACGTAGTTCAAATAAAATATTGACTGACTCCAGTAAAAAAAAAATGTTTGAAAATAGCATCCATATAAAAATATAATATGCATGTAAAAAAAATAATAATAAAAGCTACCCTGTGAGTGTAACTTCACCTAGTAAATGTGTGGGAACTTGTTCCACGCCGTGAACTATACTAAAGCCCAAAGTTGAACCCTCTTTACCGTACCATATAATCAATTTCGTTATTTTTTTTTTAAAAACAATGTGCATCACAATTTAAACTAAATTTAACGAACGTGTTAATTTACATCCATACCACTCTTAAATATGTGACATAATCGGATTTGGGGACGTTTGTATTAATATGTACACCCCCCTTTCTACCCTATCTTCTTAACTATTGAAATTAAAAGAAAAAAAAAACTTTAAAAAAGAACAAAATATGTTAAAATACATCTTTTTGATTTACGCATTGAACGTTGTTTTTCTTTCATAAGTAAATGTAAAAAACCAAAACAAATCATAGTAAAGAATTCTTCTCTCTTTTCATACAATATCTTTACTTTTACATTTAAATAAATACTTAAACATTTTCCTTCATTATTCAAACAAAATAAAACTACTCCTTTCATTGATTGAAAAACACAATTTCAAACTAAATTCATAGAAAATTGATTTATTTTCATTTTTGTCCATTTACTTCAGTTTGTTTTAACTGACGATTCATGATTTAAAAGTTTAGCTCTTAAGTTGATTAGAATTATACAATATGTCTTTTAATAATAATAATAATAATAAAGTTCATTTAAAAAAAACACGCTTCATCCCCAAAGGCTCAAAGCGCGGTACAAAGTCAACAAAAAACATATCTATAATTCACCACATTTAAAACAAACACAACACTACAAAAACTAATTACAAGCATACAATATCAAAGTCTTTCTAGCCATTTCAACCCGGAGCGACACAGCAACACATGGAAAATAAGGTAGACAATCATCCCAGAAGGTATTTGCGAAATAGATGTGTCTTTAGATCTGTTTTAAAGGACTCCAGTGTCTGGTTGTTTCTAAGATCGACAGGAAGGGCGTTCCAAATTGTTGGACCAGCAAATGCGAAAGTGCGCTTTCCGTAAGTCTCAAATAGTAGTATTTGGATGTGGTTTGTCATGAGTGTTAAGATATCGGTAATAATGTCGGATGTTGTGAACTAATTTTATTAGATACATTCAGGAGATTGTGAAGAATAGAGGACACAGATTGTGTGGTTTTGGCAAATGTCTAGAAATGGCGATCCTCGTGGTCCGAGTTTGGGATATGAAAAGCTTTAATTAGATGTCCCACGCCGTTTGATTTATGGAATGAATTTAACAAAAAACATCTGACACATCACGAGTCAGAAGATGGACACACTACATTCAGACATGTGTCCATTTTCCCTGACGGTTCTCAAAGGTTCTTCCCGGGGTGTAAGGTTGGCAATGATAGGTTGATAATGTATATCAGAACAAGAGTTGTTATTTTGTGTTGCATTATTATTTGGTTGTATTATAATTGGGGATGTATATATTTACAATTTTAGATGAGAATGTTGTGCAAATTTGAGATGTACAATGTGACATGCAGTCACTCAGGAATCATGAGAGTAGACTGCTCTGATTATTTTACTTGAGACTACAAATAAGCCTAGTATGGGCTATGAGACAACAACTGAGTTCTAGAGTCTTACAATGCTTCCTTAGCCGCACTGAGGAGACTTACTCCTAGGCAAAGTAACATTTAGCAATGTGTACTGAAACAAAAACTTATCGATTTTTTATATTTTAAAGAAATTAACTTAAGATTCAAACCAGATAATTGTAAAAAAATATGTAGTGTCGTATCGAAAGCTAAAAAAAATAATAAATTACTTCCAATGTGCGCTACTACAGAACAATGGGATAAACGATATGACAATAGCGGTGAAAAAGAAAAGCTTCACGTGTGTCAGAGACGACTGAAGAGAATGAAGCCCGAACTCAGACGAAAAGAAGAGTCCAAAAAAATATTGTGTAGGATGATGTAAACTTTAAAAAATTAAAAAATTGACTACGCTCTCACCTAATGGGAAGTGTTTGACCAGGATCTCAACTACTGGTAAGTGTTTGACCACGATCTCTCCTACTGGGAAGCGTTTTACCACAATCTCACCTACTGGCAAGTATTTGATCACGATCTCACCTACTGGTAAGCTTTTGACCACAATCTCACCTACTGCAAGTGTTTGACCACGCTCTCATCTACTGGTAAGCTTTTGACCACAATCTCACCTACTGGCAAGTGTCTGACCATGATCTCTCCTACTGGCAAGTGTTTGACCACAATCTCTCCTACTGGCAAGTGTTTGACCACAATCTCACCTACTGGCAAGTGGTTGACCACAATCTCACCTACTGGCAAGTGTTTGACCACAATCTCACCTACTGGCAAGTGTTTGACCAAGATATCTCCTACTGGCAAGTGTTTGACCACAATCTCACCTACTGGTAAGCTTTTGACCACAATCTCACCTACTGCAAGTGTTTGACAACGATCTCATCTACTGGTAAGCTTTTGACCACAATCTCACCTACTGGCAAGTGCTTGACCACGATCTCACCTACTGGCAAGTGTTTGACCACGATCTCACCTACTGGCAAGTGTTTGACCACGATCTCACCTACTGGCAAGTGTTTGACCACGATATCACCTATATTTTCGTGTATGTATTTATTTATTTATTTAGTCATTTTTATATAGCGCTTATCATAAAGCTCTAAGCGCTTTACAATTATTAAAACATGTAAACTAAGTAAATACAAATGAGACACTAGGATAGTAACTACTATTCTATAGAAACAATGAAAATGGCTAACAACCCGAAACAGAAAATGAGGTAGGGCAAGGAGGGTGCATCACAGGTCATAGGCGGACCTAAACAGATGAGTTTTAAGGGACTTTTTGAAAATGGACGAGGTTTCACTATGACGTATATGGAAGGGGAGCTGGTTCCAGAGCGTGGGCCCATGGAAGCAGAAGGAGCGTTCACCGATGTATGTGTTGGAGGGTTGTTGTGTGTGTTTGTATGTTTAATGTGTGCGTGTGTACATGTTTACGTTAAAGGGGAATACTATTTCGAGTTATCACTAGGCTTTTATTAGTGACGGTACGCTAGAGTGTTAACGGAACGATGTGTGTACATCACATCAACATTCTTGCTCTGTGTTGTTTATTATTCAATCTCACTTGGGCTTCATTCTAAGCACTAAAAATAGATCGTTTATGACATTTCAAGGCCAGATGAACAAAATATACTTGTAGTTATATCTTTTTTTCCCCCAGGAAATGTAAAGTATCCAGCCATTTTGAAATTTGTAAATGTATAATTATGCTATAGCTACCGCAATACGTCATGTTATAATAAAACCCCGGCTAATATGTCTACAGTTTACATATGTCGAAGGCTACTGCTCTCTTTAAACATTTGTTCATTGAATTGATGACCAATGACACATATAATAAAATAATATATACATAGGGGTCGTTTCCATCGTTCTTGTTGGTGTTGTTCGTCAGTAGGGAGTCGACCATGACCAATGTAATCATCAGAGTTTCCACTGGTTCTGTGTGTGGGTGAGCAGATGGCTAAGGAAGCCAATTCTGGCACGAAATTCTCTAGAGCAGATGGTGCAGGGGAATGATGGCGCATCTCCCAGAGCAAAGTCAGACCTGACCTTCCTCCTATGTCTCTTGCGCTCTGCTCTGCAGCCGCTGTTGTGCTAACTTTATGTTGCTTGGAGCTCATGTGTAAAGTGGAACGTGTTCTTGTATATCCTCCTTAAAATAGTATCGTATTTCTCAACTGCACTGGGTTAATGTCACAACGATTTCCAGTGTGTTCTTGTTTGTTCTTTCTTTATTTGATTTAAGTACAAGCCCTTAATTGATAATTATAATATTTATGGTCACTCTTGGAGCCCACTTTTAGTATGGATAACGTACGTATAGAGCTATTCTTAACTTTCACAGATAATAAATGTAAGTTTAAAAACGTGTTCATACTACAAATATTTGTTTATATTGAATTATATTGGGTGACTGGGTGGCTAAATGGTCTAAACTGAGCAAACTTCAAGTTGATGGTCTTGTGTTCAAGTCTAGCCACAGGCCAGTCAAGCAAAAACATCACCCCGGGTGGATGAGACTCGTTAACCTTGGTCGGCAACTCATCTAAGAGAAGGAACCTCTGAATTAAAACCTGGAGTGAATTTTGAATTATCTTTCTTATTAAAAATGTTGACCCCCCCCCCTTCCGCCCCTTGTCCACCACAACGAAACTAGCTCCTCCGACAAACTTGAGGATACAATCAAAACGGGTTTGTTCTCATATTTTCATAAAGTTTATTCGAGTATCTTATATTTTTTGTTAAGTTTTTTAAAATTTAACTTAAAAATAATAAATTTTTGCAACTGTAAACTCGCTTGACTGGTGAAGAGAAAAACAACAACAACATTGTTTTGATCGGCTCTTTCAGAACAACTTGTTTATGCCTCAGTTAAGAGTGCAGTACATTTAATTATTTTTTTTTATGTTCTCCTCGTAGCTGGGATGTTTATACACTTTTTTTCCCACGAAAACTTGACGCCAAGACATTCCCAAAAATGAGAAAAGTACGAAGTGAGGGGGGGGGGGGTGGGGCATCCTCTAAAGGAATAACTTTTTTTTTTAGGCTTACGGTCCACTGCACATAGTAAATAAATCCAGCATTAGGTAAGTTATATGCATGTTATTTTGGTGGTTGCCATCAAATGTCAGCACAGAATTGGACCTCCATATTCATCACAAAATTTAAGCCTGTACAATTTCGCCAATGTATCATAGGGCATATACCGTCATCTCAAACCATTATTAATTAATAATCTGAAGCTTCAAATTGACATACTATGTGTAAATAAAAAAATCAACATAGGAGTTTAGATTGATAGAAAATTAATATTATTTACATAGACTCATTATTGGCTTGTGTTGCTTATGGTTAAAAGGGGATGAAAGACTTTGACTCAGTATGCTCGTATGTAGTTTTATATTGTTGTGTCTGTTTTTTTAAATGTGGTAAATTGTTGATTGATTTTTTATATCTCTTTTTAATATGGTTGACTTTGTACCGCGCTTCGAGCTTTTAGGGATGAAGCGTGTTTTTCCAATATACTTTATTATTATCAATATGACTTAATACTTAATCTTTACTTCACTAGCATATTATGCAAACTAAGTAAATAAGCCTATAATTATTAAGTTTTAATACAACGCAACATCTTTTTACGTTTGTATTTTATTGCAATTTTCAACACACCTGTATTATAACAAATGTTGTATTATTAAATCAATCCATTGTAGTAAAAGTGTCAAAAAGATGTTTACGTTAGTGAATTTTAGAAAATAAATATCCGCGTCTTTCTTGTAGTATATTTTATAGTTTATATTAAAAGTGAGCTATTTAAAAAAAATCCTGTAGGAAGTTAAACATATAAAAACATATCTTTAAAAATATTTTTATTGCTTTAATTGGTATATTGTTTACAAATAGTGGCCCCTCAAACTGCGGTAAGCAGGATAGGGGTATATATATATATATATATGACATTTTTTCGTCTTAAAGCGAGACACAGGATTAATAATTGCAGTTAATCAATTGTCTTACAAGGCGAATCTTGAAGACACAATCTTGTCTGCACTTCTTTCAGGTGAATCCTTAACCAGGTATAAATTTTAAATTCCATTATTCAATTTGTTGCAAGGACTTCACAGTACTTTTCGTCTGCTGAAACTTTCCTCAGCAATGATCTCCCATTCTTCACTTGATTGTGTTTGATTTTCTTATATTCCCATTGCAAACATATTAAAAACGCATCCATGGTCGTTGTCCAGTAATTATTTACGGACTTCATCTAGCCTCCTTACATGGCCTTGCCAGCAAAGTCGCTGTCTAGTTTGTGAGTTCACTAATAAATATTGCGCACTGGATATTGTATTTATTGTTTGCTATGCGTCTCTTTAGCCATTTATTTTTTTTAATGAACGCCTTCGCCAATTTTACTCGATGATATATTTTATGACAAGTATGACATATTATCTATTCTGTTTTGTGACGTACCTGTTTATTGGTGTGCTGTGATTGATAGAAATGTGTAAAATAAGGCTCTGTATGATTCTCTCTGATAGTAATGTGCGCTATAATGTATTGATAGAATGCAAAGTCTTTTGATATATTTATATATTAGAGGTTAATTAATTCTTTAAAAAACGGGTCATTTTCTTAGTTTTAGGTAAGTACAAGAACTTTATAATTATTTTAACTCAGGGGACTTTAACATAATCGTCGCTAGATCATGTGGGTGATAGTCGGAGCCCTGCTACCACCGTGTACCATTTTGTTATGAGTTACATATTCCGGTGACTCAATCAGCTACCTTCGCCCTATATCCAGTTGCCAACGCTCTATCCAGTTCAAGCGAATTGCCTACGTCCTGCCCCTTTTAAGTTTAACTACGTCTTACCATGTATATTCATGCCCTGCATCATCAATGCTTAGGTCACACTCTGTAATGGCGAGTTACAAACAAACAGTCCAGTTTTGAAAAGTTGCCTACATCCTGTCCAGTATCTAGTGACCTATTAACTTCCAGTGGCCCTGTCCATGATCCATTTAAAAACGTCATATTCTTTATCAGCAAATTAATTTTACGTTTTCCGGCATTGAGTTGCCTATGAACTGTACATTGGCAAGTAAGCTGTCGACGTCCTGTCCCGTAACCTACCCTCTTTTGACCGTTTCTAGTGATTTTCTAACATCTAGTAACGTTTATTTAATTTGGCGTGTGACTACTGACATTCAATAATCTCTCGTGTGAGACCTATTTACAGTTAACTTAAGATCCTCAAGAATCTCTCATGTTAGAACTATTTACACTTGACAGTGCAGACAGTGGTGAAGCAGATAGATATTTTTTTTTTTTTAAGTGGTCATGTTATGGTGACGACATTGAAGAGTTTGTCAGTTTATCCCGAGTTTGTTTATCTTATGGTGGGAAGAAAGTGAATGCTCAATAATTAAGGTGGAATCACATTTGAATTGATTAAGTACAGGGCGGCCATCTCTAAAGGTGCACTGGATTAAAAGGTGATGAGGTCATTATGAGACAACTCACTTTTCTTTATGTGAAAATTTAAACAGATGCATGGTAAAACTCAAAATCTTTATAACTTTCGTCAAAAACACGCGTACTACATGCCAAATGATAAAAAATAGTGTGAATTTGAGAGTGGTTAAAATCACTGACAAAATAAATTTACCTGTCATATGTACATTGTTCTTATAAGATCAAATAAAGGCTGCTTATTTGGTTGTGAGAAAATCTCACTGGTAATAATGTTAACTGTTTTTTTCTTTCCAAGTGATAGTTAATGTTGTTAATTAAAAAAAAAAAAAAAAAAAAACTTTAATATACCATCTATTGTATTAATTAGATAATCTTATTTATTTTACAACGTCGTCAATGTTTTATATGGAAATGAACTGATATGGGGAGGTTNAAAATCTCACTGGTAATAATGTTAACTGTTTTTTTCTTTTCAAGTGATAGTTAATTTTTTTAATTAAAAAAAAAAAAAAAAAAAACTTTAATATACCATCTATTGTATTAATTAGATAATCTTATTTATTTTACAACGTCGTCAATGTTTTATATGGAAATGAACTGATATGGGGAGGTTTCTGAATAAGTACAACCAATTTACAAATATTCCGTTTTGGGGTCGGGTGCCCTCAATGTATTATTTTTTTTAATGAACTATGCAAATATAATTTCAAACAGAGCTATTGCATGGGTGGATGGAATTGAATCAAATACAAACCACAAGACATTTTAGTTTGTACGTGACATAATAAGTAAGTTTCTGAATTAGGACATCCATTTTACAATGCTCAGTTTTTGGGGCCCTAAATTTATTAATATATATATATATATATATATACATATATATATATATATATATATATATATATATATAGATATATAAACATATTTTCAAACATATATATAAAATACAAAACACAAGACATTTTAGTTTGTACGTGACATAATAAGTAAGTTTCTGAATTAGGACATCCATTTTACAATGCTCAGTTTTTGGGGCCCTAAATTTATTTATATATATATATATATATATATACATATATATATATATATATATATATATATATATATAGCTATATAAACATAATTTCAAACATAGCTATTGCATGGGTGGAACAATCACAGCAAATCAATGCTTGGACAGCTTTGTGTAGCATGATCATGCTTCGAAAAAAACTGTAAATTTATTTGAGTACGCACCAGAAGGTAAAAATAAAATAAAATAGTGTCCATATAACATTTACTTTAAAAAAAAACATAATCAAAACACAACACTTTATTTCTAAGAGTGACCTTGCAACGCATGCCGGGTACTCACTAGTATATAGATATACTTTGGTTGTGATTGAATGGCTCGTTTTATGTGTCGTGTAAAGCTTTGGAAGAAATAATTTTTTTTTTTCTACAATTGATGAATATCAAAAAAATAAATTTTTGTATATCAATAATTATGAAAGCATGAATCTAAAGCTAAATATCAGCTTGGTGTAGGCACTTATATCTTCAAACTTCTAAGAGTAAAGTTTAAGGCATACCATAAAGTGGAGCTTTTGACCTCCGTGTTCGCAAACTGTTTAATATTCAGTCATCAAAAACCACTATATGATTTAACTTTATTTCTTGAGAATATGACATGAATAAGTTTCATTTTTATTTATGCTGTGAAAAGATTAAAACTATATTGTTACCATTTGACAGTAGATAGAATTTCATTGTTTACGATGAATAAGTAATATTGGTGAAACGATAAATTGCTCATATTGATTAAATCGATGCCGAAGTAGAGGGGTATATCTTTTTCCTGTCACAATACTACTGCGGATGCTGGTATGCCGTTCTGGTTATTTATATCAGCTCAAAATTGTTATTTTGTTTTGCATTATTACTTGGTTGTATTGTCATCAGGGAGGGGGATATTTACAATTGTAGATTACGAAGTGAATCAAATCTAGAATGCACGATGTGACATGCAATCACTCAGGGATCAGGTGAGGGCACTGCTCGGAGAATGGTACTTGTCACTCCAAGTAAGCCTATCAGGCGCTAGGAGGCAGCGAAGGAGTTCTAGACTCTTGCATTTTTTATGTGGCCACACATAGGAGACAGCAACGGAGTTCTAGACACGTACATTGTTCTGTGGCCATATGGAAGAGACAACAACTCATTGTCTGATATTTAAGGATTGTTTTAATTAATTTAAGTTTCCAACAAAATAATTGTTAAACGTATTTGTGCCCTTATAGTCTGTCTGCAGACTTTTATCATCACTGATTGTGTATCCTTGTTTTCAATTCCATAAAGTACCAGATTTTTTCAGCAATAAATGTGTGTCTTATATCTTAGAAAAAGAAAAGTTTTGAGCCAGTAATAGGAATTTAAAACAAACTGTCCCTGAGAAATTATTAATCATAACAAATTAAATTATTCTGATCAGTAGGGATTTGAACCCTTAAAAAAAATATCTGAAATCCTTGCGTCCAGAATTAGGATAAACATATGACAGCTTTCATCAAACAATACAGTTGATCGAGAAAGAGGAATGGCTTAGCTGTTCTTATAAAGCTATATAATTGTTCAATGAGACATTGTTATTTAGATTAAATTCTAAAAAGATATTTACGCTTTTTGAGCAAAAGTTCCAAACTTAATTTAATTAAAATAAACTTTAAGATATATGGTGATGATAATTGATTACGAATATAGTGATTAAGTCCATGTTATTTTAGAATCCTCAAAGCGCTCCGATTACAAAACGTATTTTTGAGAAAAATGCCTTAAATGACTTTTATTATTTATATCATTATTAATTACACGACAGCATGGAGGCAAATTGCTCTGTAGTTTCTGCGCTATTGCTTCAAAAGAGCGCACGCCTTACAAATTATTTTCGTGTCCATCATTAGTGGTAGCACTCATCAGGGGCTGTGATGAAGAGCGCAGCCTCTTTAACGAACTCTTTGCTAGAAATACGTTATTTAATATAATCAGGCGCAGAGCCTTCAATACAGATGTATATGGCTATATACATTTCGGCTAAGTCACCACGATGAAAAAAGAACATCAGCGTAATGATTTTGTTTGAAAAAACATATTGTAGCCATGCAAATTGATACATTTTGGTTTAAATAAAATTATTACAGGAGTATAATTAATTATTTTACTTTTGACACACTAAAGCCTAAAATGATATATGACAACGTCATAATTGAAGAAAAGGAATTAACATTAGTCACATGAGATACTAATATAACTTGTGCAGTTCATTCTGCATATCAATCTTTTTTGTCCAAAATAGTGAAGGAAATTATTGACTAAACTTAATATATGGAAAAAAAAAATTAAACAAAATATGTTCTAATATATGTTGATTAATATTTTAAACATAAGTTTATATTAAAATAACATCTGATAACAAGAAGTATAATTGATTTGTGTATCTATATATCATTCAAAATTCGTCTACAAATAATTGTATGCAATTAAAATATATATATATATAATTTAACATTTGTAATAGGTGTATTTTTTATTTACTTTCTGAATACATCTTTAAAAAATATATTTTTCACAGGCACAATGAAACTCAATTTTGTAAAGAAACTATGGACAGGCAAGTTGGATATTAAACATAATTATATAAGGCTTTATACTACATGCATAGGAGCCAAAATGATCAATAAATTGATCGTGGGCCCTTGAAGAAGAAAAAATAAATTATCCATTTTTTAAACTCTTTAATCATTAATACATTTGGATAAAATAGTAAACCTTATTTCAAGGCGTGAATATTTAAGAGATCAAAACGTTTATAAATTAAAAAACTGCGTTCAAACTGTGTGAGCGAATTAATAAAACAATGAATGTTGAAAGACATGAACATCAGATGTAAACGCTTCAGCTCAGAGCCTTCTTCAGCAAATAGAGCAAATCAAAATAATACAAGAAACAGAGCACAATTGAAAACAAAAATACACCAACAATTCCTTTGCTGTTTCTAAAACAGGATTTTTTAAAACCAAGTTTTTGTTGGATGAATTAAATATATATATATATATATATATATATATATATATATATATATATAAAATACAAAAAACAGAGCACAATTGAAAACAAAAATACACCAACAATTCCTTTGCTGTTTCTAAAACAAGATTTTTTAAAACCAAGTTTTTGTTGGATGAATTAAATATATATATATATATATATATATATATATATATATATATATATATATATATATATATATAGATATATATATAGATATATATATATATAAATATATATATATTAATACTGTGAAAAATAAGTTCCAAAATCCAAACGGAACAAACATATTTAGGGATACGTGAATAAAAGAAATATTTCTTGTTTTACCAAATCTCGAAACACGCGAAGTTGTTTTTCACTTATAAGTGTTTGTTATACATTTAGCAGAGCGATTTTTCTCAAATTCTTTAACTTGATAAATAATATTAATGTTTCTTTATGAAATGTCTCTCATGAGTTTACCATTAACTATAATGGTATTATGGAAAAATAAATGTAAAAACTTTTAAAAAAATATTACACCTTTAACTTTCTTAATAGAAGTGCACAGTAATAAAGATTTTTCTAAACAAAATTCTAAAATTGATAATGTTTACTGGTTTTTTTTTGTAGAGATATGTTGAGCAAAAGTATGGATGCAATTGATTTAGTTGCTTTACATTTGGCAATGAATATTGTTAAATTCAAACGTGTATAGTCAAAATTCCATCAATAAAAGAAGTTGAATTGTATTATGTTCTAATTAAAAATACTACATTGATTAGTTTATCAATCAGTGTGTTATTACTACAGATGTAATTTTCTCATAACGTCATTGATTGAATTGTTTTAAAAGGAATACTGTTCAATTCAGGTTTTTAAATGAATTTCTATATTTTCTAACAGGAATTTGGGGCCAAAGAAATATTGATAATGAAGAGTTCCATGAGAAAATTAGACAAAAAGGCACAGTTATTACAAAATTAACAAAAGAGGTGGATGAAATTACTTCCGGCTTTGAAAAAGAAAGGCAGGAAATGCTTAAAATGTCATTACAGGGAAATAACCCTGAAATAGGGTAATTACAAGTCAGTCTGTTATTTATAGAATTTTTTATTTAGAAAAAGAAGCATGGCAATTATTTACAAAAAACATAAAATTGTGATTGCGCGATCTTATTTTTAATCCTATCATAAAGAAAAAAATAATGCATGCAATTTTTTTTTTATTTACAGAAGTTAATTATGTGAGAAAATACCCCCTAACCCCACACAAAAAATTCTAGATATTTTAGTTTCACCAAAACTTTGAGAATTGTGATCTGGTTAAGGATTGGTAAAGGAACAAATACAATGTTTGTTTCAATAAGTCTTTCAAAAATTATTTTTATCACAATTGTATCTTTTGAATAATACCTTTTAGTTTCTTCATCATTCAGTTTGAAATCTGCCAAATATTTCATATTTTTAATTGATGAATTATAATAATTTTTTTCAAAAATAACAATATATATTTTACTAAGACGATCAGCTTTTATTGACTCTTTTGTTTTTATTTCAGGAACAGATATTCGATGATGCGATAAAAATTTGATGAATTATAAGATAACCAATAAGAAGTGAAAGATTTAACTACAAAGTTAAACAACATTGTCAATACAGATATATATATATATATATATATATATATATATATATATATATATATATATGTATATTTATTTATGTGTGTGTGTGTGTATATTTGTTTTAAAGAGTGCATCTTCATTCTCCGCTGCTCTTAAAACAGAACACAATCAACCAATACACAAATAATGATACAACGTGCTCTACAGAAATTTTGGCCATTTGGTTAATCTTTAGTTCTACATTCACTGTTATATGATTTCCACACACATGTACGATTGCATTTGTTTTAATAATTTAAATATAATTTTTAATGTTAAAAGTAAAAGGGAAAGATATTAGAATCTTTAATTTAATAATTCTTTTTATATCTTACATATCAGGGCAAATACATCATTATCTCTACTGAATTTTCAATTATAAGTAAGCTTATCTAATTCATACCATCAATAAAGTGTATCTAAAAAATTATTGACCATCACTAGAAAAACGCACACATATTAAATATTATTACAAGTGAGAGATGCCTCACCATAATTTAATCAGCCTTTATTTGCTCTTATTTAACACATGTACAGATGGCTGAGCATTTCTTTTTTCGTTGCTTTCACAACTCTATTGTTCACAAAATATTCAGGCGCAAAAATTATCAATGAACTCACATACCCGACAGCATCACCATCGTAATGTGTTGCCAGACTAGGGTGTCATCATTTCAATGTGTCACCAGAGTAAGGTGTCAACAAAGTATAGAGTCACCAGATTGGAGTGTCACCAGAGTATGGTTTGAGCAGAATAATGTGCCACCATAACGTCCCGAGTGTTTTATATTACTTAGAATTTAGTTATCAATATAAATGTAAAATAAAAAAAATAATAAACTTTTAAAATGAAAACTTATAAAATCTAGCACTAAATGATAATAATTAAAATATCTATAGAATTGTCTGATCGGGGCTTTGTAAATAAAAATTGATTGATTTAATGTTTAAACACAAAAAAACTTTTAAACTGGTCAATGATGTATACAAAATAGGGTCCAACAGGTGAATAATCTTAACATTTTGTGAACCCCTGGATTGTAGACAAGAAACTTTTCATGTTATATGTCTAATCTTTTAAGGTATATTTTCGATTTTCTGTAAGTTGTACAATTGCATTTTTTTTAATACATGGGGTTTTATTATTATTATTATTTTTTTTAATTATTTTTTTTTTTAAATTGGTAAATTTTAAATTTTCGAATATGCTTATTTTTTAAGGTTTCCTTCCTCCACTATATTTTTAAAAATAATCTTTATGTAATAAAATGTATAAATGTGTTAATTTCACTTATTATAAAGATGTAGCTAAAAGTGGGTAACTTAAAAAAAATATGTGTCATGGAAGAAATCTCTATGTATGCAATATATATATATATAAGTCTTTCTGACATAATAAACAATACCAAACTGTAAATATGCATTTTAAAAACGCTAAGAAAATAGAGATGCATTTAGAGAATTCATAACCCCTTCCTCCACAACACTAACAAAAATTTCACTCTAAAGTGTGTGTGGGGGGGGGGGCGTTTTTTAGATTTTTGAATCAATGCATTTAAAAGATATATATATCAATTTTAAACAAGATTTGGTTTCTTAAAACTAAAGATGACCCCCCTCCCCTTTTATTTTACTCAGTATACATTTTGTAAAGAATGTATTTAAATCCTAAAATAGTTTTATTGGATTATTTTTAAATGTGGTCCCGTTCACTATTAATTGTTTTCATAAAAAAAAAAAATTCCCAATTTTAAGTTAATCCACTTATAAGTTACATATTCAATTATTTCGTCACCAATAATCAATTCAATTTCTAGAAATTTTAAAATGCGGAAAGGTTAACAATACAAATGTATAAGAATAAAAGAAACTTTAAAATTGGTAATATCTAGGTTTGTCAAAGCAAGTGGAATGGTTTGTGATTAGTCTAGATGGATCGAGTTGAAACTGGTATATAGTCTTGTTGCTGATGACAGCACATTCTAATCAAATGTTGACCCCCACCACCAAACCCTAACAATCAAAAATGAATTTTTGTGTGTTTTTTAAAGGGGAAGTTGTTGGAAATATGATTACACAGGTTTCAAGAAATGAAATTCTCAATAACTGTGCTTTATGCGTTCTTAAAAAAAAAAATATCGCAAATGCGTTTGGTGAGTTATATTTCCTTTGTTCACTGAAAGAATGTGTGAATTAAATATGCGGTATGAATGCTGGTGGGTCATTAGAATACTGAAATTGGTCAGGGGGCGTGAACAAAAAATGTTCCGTTGCAAGCCTTGGAAGGAGCACTAAACGTGATTATTATACTGGGCGCTACTTATTTGAAAGATTGTTTTTCAAATTTTAAGCCCAACAACCATTACACTGTATTAAGTTTTATAAAGGATTTTCATCAAAACTTTTTTTTAAAGGTTGTTAATTAAATCTAAATACTAACATTAGATAATGAAACAATAATGTTTCAGCGAAGATCATTGCAAGACACTAAAAAATACTAAAATATAAATCATTGATAAAAAAATGTCTTCAATAAAAGAAAACGTATGTTAATAAGTAAATTTTTATTTGAAACATGTATCTGTGTTAGTAGTGAAGACTTGTTAATGGGGATTAAATGAGTTTTGATCAATCTTTGGGTATATAATTATTCCATTGTTTATGCGGGTGTTTGAATTAAAACAAAGAATATCCCGATAACGGCTGGGGCCGAAATTTAGCTTGCTCTATACGAACTATATAAATGAAATTAATATTAGTGAATGTACCTACACAAACCTAAGTACACATGCACGTGGACAATTTTTTTTTTTTTTTTTTTTTTTTTTTTTTTTTTTTTTATTTTTTTTATTTTTTTTTTTAAAAATTATATTTTTTTTATTTTTTTTTTTTTTTTACTATACGAACTATATAAATGAAATTAATATTAGTGAATGTACCTACACAAACCTAAGTACACATGCACGTGGACAATTTTTTTTTTTTTTTTTTTTTTTTTTTTTTTTTTTTTTTTTTTTTTTTTTTTTTTTTTTTTTTTAAATAAATTTTTTTTTTTTTTTTTTTTTTTTTTTTTTTTTTTTTTTTTTTTTTTTTTTTTTTTTTTTTTTTTTGTGAACTTTTAAAATGTACGATTTAAAAATAAAGCTGCCTTAATTTCTTTTTTTCCTGATGCTGTCCAATATACCCAGCGTTGCTCAGCTGTACTTTCGAATGAGAAAAACAAAGTCTACACCCTTTTTTGCTAGCATAATAAATAAAGGACCTAAAAAGTCACATGGCTTAAAAAAAATATATATATATTTTACGATCTCATGTTGGTGTTTCATTCGTTGGGAAGTTATCAAGATCCTGATAGGGATCCTGATATCAATTACATTCCGGTGTCGTCCCGATCCAGATGGAAGACATTTTCCAATTGGATCCCTTTCCCAGTGTGATCCCAACCCCATTGGAATCCCAAAGGAATCCCAAATCCTTATGGGTTACCGTTCCCGTTTCGATCCCGTTTTACCGACGACATCCCATTTTACTGTTGGATCTTTTTTACTGTGGGTTTCCGTACCCATTCGGATTTCATCACTTTGAGATATGTTTTCCCGGTTAGAATTATTTCCACTATGGAATTTGATTCCCTGTTGAGATCGATAACCTTGTTTGATCCTGTTACCAGCTTGATCCAGTTCCCTATGAGGCCACTTTTATGTCGCGATCTATTCTCCTTTTTCAAACTGTTATCAGGTGGAAAAATATTTTTACATTTCGATTCAGTTGCCTGTTAGTATCCTGTTCACCGATGGAATTGTGAAGTGTATAATTACAACTTGGAAAACGATACTTCACTACACATAGCAGTGATCGTAATCGAAGAAATCGCCTTCATTTATCTGTATATCTTAGATCATGGTTCCGCAACGAAAGGTCCACGACCCACAAAGGACACTTTGATTGTTAAGGGGGCGATTTGAAAAATATATTATAAATATAAATATATAAGAATGTTTGAACCAGCCGTCTACTATTATTTAACTTGCATTTTAAAAGGAAAATCGTCCTTTACAAATGTTGTAAAAATCTATTGATAAAAAACAAAAGGAAATAGTCTCAGTCGGAAAAAACAGTTATTATTAGCACGAGCGCTGTTATATATATTCTAGTAAAACGTAGGGCTTGATTTATTTTTATACTTTTACTTCGAGCTATTTATAGCACTTGTCTTCACTAGTAAGGTGTATAGCTACTTTTCACTTCAAAACTCATGCATTTTTTTTTGGGGGGGGGGGCATCCAAAACAGCCTGTTAGTATAATGGCCTTGAAATCGACGTCCCAGGCTTCGACAACATTATGTTTACATTCGAAAGGAGACACAATACGCACCCATTGACAACAAGGTTATATTACTATAAATCTGCGCCAGCAACTAAAATTTGTAGAAATCATTCATTAACTTTTAGCTCTCTAAAACACTTCACGCAACACAAAAAAAAAAAAATTAATTATGTTATTATCGCAGAAAACTATTAGTGAATTCCCATTCTCGACATATCACACCTCTTGCAATTAAGAACTAAATCACGAAGTTAAATAAATACCAATAACATTTAACATAACAAATTTATATTAAGACACTTTGAAAACCAAAACAGTCTCAAAGCAGCTTTATTATCCATGAATAATTAATATTCCATTTATATATTAGTGGTTTAAGCGTGAAGGTCACCACAATAAAAAAAATAAACATTTCGTAAATATTTTAATTATAATGCATGAAATACAAATTCATGCAGGATAATTATTATTAATCATAACAATGAAATTCGACAATAACAATTCCTTCTCACACGACATCGGGGCATTTACATACCCACACTAGATGACTTTCTTAAATTAACTGAGATTAGCTAATTCAAGTTTGTAAAGTGCATTATAAAAATCATTTACTTGTCGTTAGGAAAAAAAAAAAAACTTGTTGGTTAATATAAATGTAACTCGGAGATGTCTCCCAAAATTATATGCGGACTTTTTTTGGTATAAGAAAAATATATTGATGGCAGGAACTGTCTTTTGTCCTTATATTTAAGATCCTTTAAATCAACCATGTTAAATATCATGTGAGATATTTTCCGCCCACCTTTTCACCCGTAGTCAAAGGTCAGTTGGAACTTGCGTTTCACCACGCATTTTTAAAAACATTTTACATAAGGAAAGATACGTGTCACTGAAAAAAATCGTTAAAAAACCTCAAAATACTTTAAGTCAAATCTCATTTAAAAAAAAACACTTTTAACAATAAAAAAACGGTAGTTTCAACTCCAAACTCATGGACTTTAAACCACACCCTCGCAACAACATCAGAACCCATGATCCTTTCAAGCACTTCAACGTTCTCTTTAAAGAAATCAAAATTGTTTACCGCTTAACGTTGGAGCAAACATGGCTCTGAAAGCCAGATCAACCCAGGCTCACCTGACCTAGTGAGTTATCATAAAATCCTTCGCCAATGAACAATTATTCTGCCCCTAGTGATTGCACTCACCTCCTAAAAATGTAACAAAATCAAACATATCAATTTATTTCTTACAGTACATAATGGCTCATTTTGAAATTCCATCAGCCACAATGTCTTTAGTCATTTCACCAGTGTTTTCACTCTTTGGTTCTTGAGCAACTTGTTTCTTAACAACCAATTCATTGCTACATGTGGCACTGGGATCTTCCATTTCTTACGCCCACGTAAGGTCATTCCCAAAAAAAAGTAATACTTCTTGAAATCTGCGTTTCCTTTCTTTATTCCATGGGATTTCATATGAACATCTCACAGCGTCAACCTCGTAATCACCGTAACCAGACCACATTTAAAGACAACTACTTCCGTCCCCTTCTGTATTAATGAAATGTCCACACTGTCAACGCTGTCTATTCTGATTGCCATCTAATGGACCGATTGACAATCTACTGACAAACTCAATAATATACTTTTAGTGTCCAACGAGCTCCACATCGTGAGTTGAGGCAATACATACAATTTCATCCTAAGTACCATCAGACCCACAATTAAATGGCAAAATGAACTTTTCCATCCCGGGGTAAGGGTCATGTGTGGGTATGTCACGGTCTGTATCCCCATAGTCATCATGAACTCACTTAAAGTTGAAGAACTATGCAACCAATATCCATTAAATTAAACAAGTATTGCTGACATTGACATCTATCTTGTCACCCTGGCTCTCATTAGGGCCACTGTCATAATTGTAATACTACTTTTTCTTTTCGAAAATTCTTGATTTTCTCCCTTTTATTCCGCCATTTTTTCTTAACTTGAATTGTTTATCTAATTCGCACTGTCTTTGTTTATGTAAATGCAATTATTTTGTGGGGGTATGTTTATCCATTATTTCTTTTTCTCTCTGTTTTTCCCACTTCCCATTTATACATTCAACAATTTCTTCCCAGCTCATTTTCTAAAAGTCATATCTTGCCATATTAAGAAATATTTGTTTCGAGGATATAATAAACAATATTTAGGTCTAGTCGTTAGGCTAAGATTTGAAAGGACTAACCGTGGTCTTCATAAACAAATGTTTGGAAAAAAAAGAAACATTACAATGGGAAATAATTTAAATGTACTTGAAAAAGAAACAGAAAGTTAAAAAAAAGAGGAAAAACATGTTTGGGGTCGGGAGTGGTCTTAGATAAAGTTAAATATATAGCGATAAACACAGAAGGAACTGGGTATTTGAATTTAATTAATAGTTAATATTAACACACAAATCCAATAATTGTCACCAGAAGATGGCAAATCACGATACACTGTTAATAGGGCGTATGTAGTCGAAAAGACAGCATGACGTTGATAGATCACTGGATCTGGACGTTTTCAACTCACTAGAGCTGAACAGAACTTAGGTTACTATGTATATGGCAAGGATTAGGTAGCCCTATAAGTAGATGGCGCATGTAAACAACACAAATTAGATACAAGGCAGCAGGGCTCCGAACATAAACCACGGGAACAAACGAAGATGTTTGTAATTTGCAAAAAAAAAAAATAATAAAGTTCTTGTACTTTACTTCACAGAAAGAAGATTGGTTTCTTTCATGCGATTTTTTATCGTTTCATATGTCGTAATAATACCGAACAGTACATTTTTTATTATAAATAAAACTTTAAACTATATTACAATTTTTTGCATCATTAAATCCTTTCCTATAATTCCAGTTACATTTAGCTTCCAATATGTACAGAATTTAAATTATATTTCTTGACGTAGTCAATATGTTTTCAGATTAGATTATAAAATGTATCACACAAGTCATATGCAACATGATGATGTGTTAAATAGAAAATATGTTCAGTCGAATGTCAAGTATACAGTATTCGTTCATCATTCTGCCTATCCGAAAAATAACATTATATAAACGTTATTGTTAAGCACTGACTTGTATTGGGAGAAATTAATCTCCTATTTTAATTTTAATTGGCTCGTTGTAAACAGTGCCTAACAAAGGACGATACCATAGAGTCAACAATATTAAAGATAAGACACCCAAAGCAGTTTCTAGTTACAATTAATTAGATTTATTAATTCTTAATATAATTACAAAAGAAAAGAAAATATAATGATAATCTTCAACTTACAGTATGGTAGATCTTGTACCGGTACACAGTTAATAGAGTTAGAATAATGTCCCAAATGAATAATGATGAAGTGCGAAATAAACACAAATGATTATGAGCACACAAATACACAAGAAATAATACATGCCTCGTAAAGTTAATAATATATATATCTGAATCTCCGTCCTTCGTCCGCGCCTGTCAATCCCTTATATAGGTCGCGTAAGCCCTGCCTTCCAGAAAGACTTATGACGTTTCTAGAACAATCACAATCATTCTACAAATACTATTTGGAACAGATTAATTATTTTTTAGTGGCTGTCGGCATAAACACGACAGATCAAACGACTAAGCCACACCCCTCTGTGAACACAGCGTCTCATGAGAGGTCAATCAGAGGGCACGCACAAGAAAACCAGCTCTATATAACAGTTATAAACAGGAATTCTTTTAGGCATATCTCCGAGAGGCACTGCCACCCTAGGAAATTCAAAAGCCCCCCAACATAGCAAAATTTGTACAGCAATATAACGACTACATATATTTTATTAAAACTGTCGAAATGTAAATTTAAGTGTCCTGTGGTCATCCACCCTTCAAAGGCAGACGCTCATTCTTGGGACACCCTAGTCTCTTGAACCTGACAGTTGAGTGTACTTCAACCATACAACTCGTAAACTATAGATAAACGTTCCACTTCACCGATCTATCTAGCCAGATCCTCACACACAGAACAAGCTACGCCTCGAATAACACACAACAGCCATCCACGCCGTCTATCAACAACCACTAAAACATACGCGTCATTTCCCCTTAAACACATACGTCACAACACTCTAACACACTAGATTTAGCTACAGATGAAATCTCTAAAAAAAACATATTTTCCTTACCAACCATAACACCAGTGATCTGCATATAACAACGGTGATTCTCATGCCCTTGTCATAAATTACTAAATTTTCATTTTCAAACAGTTTTAAAAAGAGTAGTATCAAATGCCTTTAACCGATTGCAATTAGTGGAATCAATGAAATATCACTACGTGCAATATATTTGATGATCCTTTCATTTAAGGGTGTGCTTGGTAAAGGCATACATCATTCGATTACAAACGACGCACTGGTAACTCCAGATTATGTTCTTAAGACTTGCTTCACGTTGTTCGCACTTATCGATATTTTTATTTATTAATTTTTTTGCTAAATCACACATTTAAATGCTACATTAACACTGTATTAAAACACATTTACAAAAATATCTAGATCTAAAATTTTAATATTTGTTCTTGCTAAGTAAGAAATCTGCGCAATCTATTTTCAAATTGTCTTTCATACTAAAATTTGAGGACTTTCAAAGGAGTGTTAGGTGTTCATTATAAATTTTACAATAACATGTATTGTCTTTAAAACATATTGTTATTAGCATAACTAAAAATTTAATCGATTCCATGTATGTTGAGGTAAATATAATGGAAGCTTATTTTTTAATACATAAAATAATGATTTAAAAGAATTTGACGGGCGTATACAAAAAGTGCAGGTCTAATCGATTATTTTATCGAAAGCTTTTGTGTTCTTTAGAGAGCTACTTTTGTTTCAAAGTTTCCTGAATTACAGATGTTTAAAAAGAAAAACTTGTGTGCATAACCTTTTCAAGTTATGTACTTTCTTGGGACTCTTTATAAATGAACGAGCATAATGGTAGACTTGAATACTACTTCCTCAGTCTAAAGACATAGTTCAAAAACCAAATGCACAATGCACCTTTCTTTTACCACTGGAAATTTTTACAGCATGAGGTAAGGTAGCGTTGACAAAACTATGTACACGTAGAAAGGATTTTCCTTTGTACAAATACAACAAATAATCGTGATATCTCTATTTTTTTGTCATTGGCATGCGAAGGTGAACAAGGAAATGTTTTACTTGAGTAGTGGCTTGAACTTGAGCTTTATGTGGTATAAGTAGAGGAGATTTTCTCAAGTCGTAAGCCAAACTCTCTCGTCCTGGTCTGAGTGATCAAATTGCAAGACCTACTGAAGATGACTAGATGCACTAGATGACCAGCGGTGTGTCTTGTGTTTCACATTGCTCTTAATGCGTTCTACGTCCAATCCCTTTATTGGAATTGTCATCGTGTCAACGTCATGCTGCCCAGGGGACTCTATCTGAGGTTTGATATCAGAATTGGTCTTTCTTAGATGATTTGCCATCCCAACTTATATGGTCCCATCATCCCAACTTATATGGTCCCATCATCCCAACTTATATGGTCCCATCGCCTCGGCGTGCCGGTAATGTTTTTCCATTTCCTAAGAAACGAACTCGTTCCCACTAGCTTGGGATTGATTCAGTTAAGACCACCGGCCACAGAGCATAAATTTGACTGCCGAATTTCAAACGAATTCCAGATTTCCCACCTCGCTGAAGTTCTGACACACCGATTGGGCTTATTCCTTCTTTCCTCATAATCTATCAATATTTCTTTCGTCTTAGATTTATATCAGTTGTTTCAAAATCGTTTGCACAAAACATTATGAAGTTCAAATATTATTGAGGATTTAAAGTAAACTATGTGTTTTACTATATTATTTTTTTTTCATTTGATAATTACATTTTCATAGTAAAATAATAAACTCCACTATCGCTTCTTTTAACGCATTATCTGAAATGAACGCTGCTTTACATGATACATTACATAAAATTTGAGATGCGTCACTAATGTTTTAATGAATCAATGTTTAAAATATTAGTATTGCAACTAAAAATGCAGATCTTTTAGATTGAAATTTACGAGTATGAATTAAGTTTATGATAGATAATACATTATTTAAAATTAACTTTTCATATCCCCTATTAGGTTTGTTTTTATTTTTTTTAATTAGCAAAAACATTAAATTTAAAAGAGTTTTTTAAATGGTGATATTAATTTCGGAAACGCAATATCAATTGCGCATTTGAGAATTGTCTGTTTACGAAAAAAGTGGCACGACATTAGTCCCAGATAACTCCTTTCTTCATGTAACATGACGCAACCCAAACAGCTGCCGCTGAGCACAAAAGACAAGCCAGAAAAGCCAGTGTTCCCATCTATCCCTTCCACCTACTGCACACTAACAAAAACCCCCCCCCCCCCCCCATACCCAAAATCACTTTCACAAAACACCAAGAGACCAGGCGATATAAATAGTTGAGCTCATAGCGGACCTAGCACTGTCAAGTGGTTCACTCCAGGAGCTTGTACAGCGGTATATTTTTCATTGGCATTATACGCCGTTATACGTTAACGCTTATATTAAAATCAAAATTTCTTGGTTTCATGTAAAGTGTAAAAAATATTTTTAAAATTATAAAACAGCATATATATTATTACTATGAAACATATTCATGTATTTAACATAAACTAGATTTTTGTAAAGTTAAGCCAAAGCTATTTACATGAATTATCAAAATAACTGCTTTTAAACATGTTTTTGGTATTTAATTTAGTAGTTGTTATTATCTAGCATTAGCATTATATTTATGATTAAATTTAACAATGTCGAATTTTAAATGTTTAATTGTCTAGCCAGCCTGATACGGTAACTGACTTTTGCACTTTGTTCTATTTACCGTTACTACGAAGTATGAACATGTAAAGGAATGTGATAAAAGAAACCCAAAAATTATCGGACTTTGACAGTAAAGATATTTTGAAATGATAAATTATTTGGAAAACTAATACATTCTCAGAAATAATTATGCAAACATTGTTTTAAAATATTTTTTGCATAGTTTTTTTTAAATTTAGGATATTTTATATCTCTCTAAAACATGTTTATGAGTATAATAATAGTCATTAAACATAATTGAATTGAAATTAAATTTCAACAATATCACTGTCTTGTCACGGTGATTTCCCCAGAAGCCGGTTCTCTTCTGTCATAGCACAGTACTAAAGCCAAGTAGCAATACCTTCGATATGATGTTAAAATTGCGTAAACATACATGTATGAGCTAGCTTACATTGTTTAACTTGTTCAATAGACTTATCTCTGACGTTTGGCTATGTTCAGTGCAAATCATAAGTGTAACTTCATTCAGTTAATTAAGTTCAACTAATTAATTCGCATTATCATGTCTCGAAAAGACTACTTTTGAAATGTAATTGTATTATTTATTTAATTTAGATTCAATGAAACTTCATTTGATTGAAGACAACGTTCCAAAAGGTCAGTATTTGAAAATCAAAATGCTTACGCTGATCTTTTGTTCAAAGCTGTTATTTATTTCAGAAATGTCAGAAACAGGTCAAACTGTAATTCGCTACATTATTAACAGTGCGCGTCGAAGTGATTGTGAATACATTATAAAAATAAACCTTTTCTTATTTCCTGTTAGTAATTTATTAAGATGATATTGTTCTCAGATATAATAATTGATATTTCAAATTCTTAAAAATCAAATTAATATAGCTCGTTGAAAAAAAAAATGTATTTGAAATTAAAGAAATTGCATTCAATACCAAGTATTAAAAATAAAGTATGCTTACACAATTATCAAATAAAAATTAAATGCCTATATATAATATATATATATATATATATATATATATATATANTCTCTCTGGATGTGTGTGTTTGTGTGTCTTTGCGTGTGCGTGCCAGAGGCGAGGTTGCCATGTCAAGGTATGTCAATGTTATATATATATATATGTATATATCTATTTACACAGGAAAATTACAACTTATACATGGAAGTGGAAAAACTAACATTACTACTTTTTCAATTACTGGAAGAGATAAAGAAAAATGGAGAGGAAGAAAGAAAAGCAAGAAAAGAGGAGCGAAAAGCACGAGAGGAGCAAAGAAATGTTCAAACAGGTATACATGCAACACAAATATTTTAATGTCTGAGTTATATAAGCAACAGAAGATATCAAAATTGATATTATGTTCTGAAGGTTTTTTTTTGCTAAATGTAGCAGAAATTAAACAATAAGTTATTATGTTTTTATTACGTGTGTTTTTATTTAAAATTTGATAATAAAAGTAAAGCAATATTTTTTTTTTTAAACACAAGTTTTATTGGATTTGGCTATTCTGCATTCTTATCGAATTATTGTTATCTTAATAAATATCCTAAAATTGTACTCTAGCTCTAATGAATACGATTGCACAACTCCAGCGTGAAAACAAGATTATGACCGTCGCCATGACAAGAATGTTTACGAAATTTCAAAAACTGCATCACCTTGCGCTGGAAGAATTAGGTTCAAACGAACGCTTAATGTTAAAATATATTTAATATTGATGTGATTATTTTAGAGCAAAATTATCATTAAAACAAGTTAAATAACTGAGATTGCTCTTTAAATAAATCGTGATATTTGTTTATACTTTTGTACTTAAAAGCTTTATGATTTCATTCTTAGATTCAACATTAAAGCTAAATTTATGATTTGATTGTCTGCTCTGTTTAAAAAAAAAAAAAAAGGAGATTTTCTTTACAGTACATTTCGTCTTACTTGTTTCACTGCATATCTTTGTGACGCAGCTTTAATTATTAATTTAAAAATTATAATTGATGCTCTGGGGTTATGCACAGGTTTAAAAGATTTCCTTTTATCTATTGTGTTCTAAGAAGAAACCAATAGAAAATGTTTTAACTTTTTAAACTCATAATTAAGCAATTTTTTTAAAAAGGACATTACTTAATCCACTAATGAAACATTGTATTACATTTTTTACATTTTATTACATATCTTATGTAGTCATTTCATTTCCTTTAAACTATATTATTAAAAGAAAATAAATAACTTTTTTTTCAAAAATATATTTCTTGTGAACTCATTTTTTAAAATTATTTATTAATAATCGTATGTAATTTCTTTTGTGTGAATTGATCTGAAGATTAACAATTAAATATCATATTCCATACATTAAGAAACTACTTTTGAATCTAATTGTAATTAATAAAATATAGAATTATGGTATAATTTGAGTTTTCTTGCGTAAGTAATTTGTATCTTTCGCTTTTTTAAAAATGAAAAATAATAAATTTTCTCCAAACAATTAATTGATTTTTTTTCCTTCATATATTATATACAAAAAAAAGTACATTGCATATTCCCAAATCATCAGTACATTTAAGGAACACATTAAATATTTACATACAGTGTTTTGACTCTAAATAACTGGACAATTCGTTGTGTCAACACACACAAACGCTCTCATTATTTTAGAAGCTAAATAAATGAATACTGATCTTTAGTGATTTTTTTCCCTTGCTTTCATTTAGCATCATCATTCAAATACAAAATGTATTAGCGCACTTCTTCTTGTTAACTACTACTCTGACGAAATAACTTAAAGGGAACATCAGCGATGCACTAGTTCACCCTTTGTCTAATTCTTGACGGAGCAAGATACCCACGACAGGGTATTGTTAATTCCACCATTTATTTGTATGAATATGGTGTACGAGAATGCATTAAAAAAAATCTTGAACGAAACTGCCTTTTTGGCAGCAAACTGTTATTGTCTAGAAACCATTACACAGTGAAGGCAGAGTGAATATGTAAGGTATTTTGTGCGTTGAAGCACACGGCATATTAGACTCTTATTTTATTGATGATAAGAAAGGCGATTTTCTCACAGCATTGGTCTTTTATATGCTTGATATGTATTATGTAAGTTGTAAACAAACACAAATGTATCATTTGGATCCGTAAAGGAACTTAATCTACAATTGATTTCAAATGTAAATCCGCTATTTAATTTACATTTGATTAAAAACATTAAAAACCAATAGTTCTTCAGTAGAACAAAAATAGTACGAATACAAACTTGAAAACTTGTTTTTTAAGTCTCAGATTACCTTTATAGTCACAAATTATATATATGTAATTCAATTGATTTTTTCAGATATAACATTTGATTCCCGACATTAAATTAGTATTTGAAGAGTTGTTGGACAAGTACATTTGTTCCATTTTATTTTAAAGAATTATTCTTTCAATATCCCCAAATTTATACTTTTTTAAAAGAATTTTTTTAATACTCTCCCTGTATCTTTGAACATAAGTTCTGCCATCTGCATTTCTCCGGCTCAGCACAACTTCTGCTGTTGTCTTTCCTTTTTCTTCATTTTTTTTCTTTTGTTTTTAATTTCCTAACTAGAGTAATTATGTTAATAATTTGTTTGTTGTTAAGTTGAGATGAAGTATCCATTACCTCCTGTTACTGTGTCAACTTCCTCTAATACATCTATAAGACTACACACCACAAACAAAAGTTTGTCACTGAACAGGAATAAGATATAAAACAAATTAAAAGATCCCTTGGGGGCCTTCCACGTCGTTTGGGATTTGTAATGGCTGTACATTAAGGTTGTATACTGCAGAGATTACGGAGTTTGTGCTTCAAATGCAGTGCTGTCGTTCAATATTCTAGTATTGGAAATATATTTTGTAAAGATCCTTTTTGCATTTTGTTTGATATCTGATTTTTTTGTGTGGTTTAATACAAAGGAGAATATAAATTGCTGTTGTGCAAATCAATCCCATTAAAAACAAACCGAAGGGACATTCTTTTTTTTTTTTTACAAAAAAAAGGTGATGGTCTTCGTTTCATTAATGTTAGGGCATAAAAGGTGAGTGAAAGCAATTGTCTTTTGATTGCAATTTTGTGTTACACTATAAGTTTGCATTATCATATCGAAGGACTCAATTTTAGATTGTGTTTATGCATTCTCTGCGACAGACTACAACACTGGCCTCAGAGTCATTTTAGTCAAACATGCACCACCATCCACACGGCGTGTTACGGACAACCCTTCCGCCCGAATGCCAAAATAAAGGACGCGAAAAAGAAGCAGCGATGTGCAGATCGCAAATGGCGGAAGTCGGGCTTGACTCTGCACCGACAAATCTTTATTGATCACATGGAACGGAAAAAGAAGTTGGTACTTACATCTAGTCAACATGTCAGTCAGAATATGTCAGTCACCATATTGTAGAGTGTGGCTCTGGTAGGGAATTATTTCGTTTTGTTGATCAGCTCAACGTTAAACAGATGGACACATCTTTGCAAAATAACATTGCTGTGGACCAGCTGCCAGACACTTTCAATGAGTTCTTTATTACGAAAGTTAGGAAGATCAAGGCGAGACTTGAAATTTGCACCGATGCTACGAATTCTTGCCGTTTATTGGAACTCCAATCAGCAAATTTTTGAGGTCACTAAAACGGATTTTAAGAAAATCCTGGCTAATCCCCGAAATAGTCATGTTTGCATGACCCTCTTCCGGCAAGGCTGTTGTACGAATATTTAAATGAAATAGTACTTATAATAACTTATATCATTAATAAGTCTTTAAGATCTGGTTGTGTTCCATCATCTATTAAAGAGGTGGTTTTAACTCCACTGCTAAAGAAGGTGAATCGCGACCAAAATATTTTTGAAAATTTTCGCCCGTCTCCAAACTACCATTTGTATCGAATATTTTGGAGAAAGTCGTTCTCCGCCAGCTCCTGGATCACCTCACTCAGTGCGACTTGTTTGAGCCTTTCCAGTCAGCATTCAGGGCGCATCACTCTACTGAGACAGCCCTTTTGGACGTCGTAAATGACCTTCTATTATCTTGTGGCGAGGGAAAGATATTGCTTTTGTCGTTATTGGATTTATCAGCTGTGTTCGATACGCTTGACCATGGCATACTTCTCCAAAGTCTGGAAAATACGTTCAGTTTCACAGATACCGTCCTGAAATGGTTCCGTTCGTATCGGACAAATCGGGTCCAATCAGTTATCGCAAACGGCATGACCTAAAAGCAATCTATCATCGAATTCAGAATACCCCAGGGCTCGGTCCTAGGCCCGGTGCTTTTCACTATGTACGTTCAGCCACTAGGTGCAGTGATAAAGCAGTTTGATATGCAATATCACATGTTCACAGATGATACCCAACTTCAGATATCTGTGCTACCCTCTCAATTCCCTAGGCTTCTTATTTTGACACAGAAGACAGTGGAGTCGGTTAAGCACTGGATGACTATAAACAAGCTTAAAATGAAGGATGAAAAGACCGAGCTGATCCCCATTGCTACCACTCAAAAGCTAAAAGATATAACTAAACCACAAACCCTAACTCTCTCAGGTATACAGATTGAGTTTGCTCAAACAGTGCGAGACCTGAGTGTCTGTTTATACATAACACTAACTATGGAAAATCACATTAACATGTTTTGCAAGGTGATTTTTCTAGAGCTGCGCAGAATAAGTCATATAAGACCTTTCTTAACATTAGACGCATCGAAGAAGCTGATGTCTGCATTCGTGCTTTCATGCATGGACTACTGCAATGCTCTCATGGTGAGTTTGTCAGCAACGCTCCTGGATAAAATTCAAAAAGCACAGAATAATGCGGCTCGCATTATATATACAACAGATCTAGTCACATTTAAAAATAAAAATTATTTGAAATGAGAACCTCTTAACTCAACATTTACTATAATTTGAATTCCATTTTTTGTGAAAACTCTGTAATCTAGAACAACCCATTATCAATATAGTTTTTTCCTTTAGGTAAATTCATAAATGGGCCTGGTGATATTGTTAAGCATAAAACAATAATTTTTGCCAACAATCATAATGTTATTTTGTGTTTGTATGCAAATGTGTTGCATTTCTTTTCCTTTGCTTTTTATTCTTTGTAACTTTTAATTTAAAATTGTTACCTTTTTTTAGCTAATTATATTTGGCAGCAGTCTAAAGTGTAATTAAAGTTTAAATTGACTTGTTTCTCACTCAAATATTGTGTCTTAAAATAATCTTAATATTTTGTAAATATTTGTCTTTTCTTAGCCTTTATTTATAGTTGCTTAGCATAGTTTTTTTCAATATTTCTGTCACGCTATGTGAGTACTAGACACAATTTTATCATAAGATACGTGGTTAAATTGAGCCGTGTAAAAATAGATATTAACTATGACATTGGTGTCTATAACAAGATAGGGAAATATTAATTTATTTTTGTTGTTGGTTCTTTTTTTTGCTAGCCTGACCAGTTCCGATATTAAATGTTCCTGTTTGAAAAATGCAATCTTCTCTGTTTTACCAAAATTTAGCCATAACCCACTCCATTCATATGTCTTGAACTCAGTCTTTACCATATTATCCAAGTTCATTTCTGGAAGGTCAGGCTATCGTGCTACTTTTCACGGCTGCATTGGGATCTTGATTGTTAACCTTTAACCATTGAAGATTGAGCTAGATATATATTTTTTAGGTATATTTACCCTGCTAAATTAAAATTAATCAGGGATTTGCTACGATCTTCTATGATAAGCTGATAATGTGTACGCCTTTGGTTATTTTTCCAGTCATACTAATGCTAATGCATTTTACACAATGGCTCATCCAGATAATAAATTATTCTAACATACCTAGCTAACAAAGAAAATTGTCAACCGTTCTTTTAAATTTAAAAGGGGACGATAATGTACTATTCAAAACTATACCATGAATTAGCTCACAGTGTTAATGGTTAAAAGAGCGAATAAATAAGGGTTATCCAATTTTAGAAGAATACATTGTTCTCCTTGTGCGTTGACACTATGCCTCCTGAAATCTAATTTACATTAAAACTTTAATAGTCTTTTAATCACAAGATATAACACGTACTCTAGATGATTGATGGCTTTGCGATCTAAAACCGTTAATTTAAAACTTGTGATATGAAGGTCAGAAATAACGATACATTTTCAGCAACCCGGATGAGACGCATTATCGTTGGTTAGCAGCTCAAGTTGTAATGCAATTAATCTTTTCTTCTTATTTGGTAACTAAATCCTAGGTGCTGGGTAGCTGAGTGGTCTAAATTGAGCAAACCTGAAGTAGGTGGTCTGGAATTCCATTTCAGCCAAAACCCAGTCAAACATGGGTACGTGGGACCCATTAATCTTGGTTGTCAACTCAAGAAAGGGGTACTCTGAAATCAAACCCGGAGATGGAGTCCCGAAAGGCGGTACAATGAAACATTCTGACAACTCCTGGGACGTCACTAGTGCCAAGTTGAATATCCAATGATGTTCCCTTGGGTTATCTAGCGGCGTGGAAAGAGGCGATTTGTTGTTAGGAATGAAAAAGCTATCAATTACTAGCTGACTCTCATCATTGTTTTCGATCTTTGAGACTACAGTACTACTTTTATGGTAGAGAAAACACACAACAGGGGGCTGAATTGTTCTCATTTCAGAGACAGCGAAAGTCTACCTGGACACTACCATCGGATCAATCCAAAGCATTGGATCTCTACATCAGTAGCACTCAACATGATCTCTACATCAATAGCACTCAACATGATCTCTACATCAGTAGCACTCAACATGATCTCTACATCAGTAGCACTCAACATGATCTCAACAATCTCTCTCTCCCAAAACTTCGCCATTCCAACCTCTGTAAACAAGAATCTCAGGTGCTGTCTGCGTTACGTAAACGTAACAACATTGTGATCAAACGTGCCGACAAGGGTGGCGCTGTCGTAGTTTGGGAAACAAATGTATATGTTAATGAGGTTGATAAACAGTTGAGGGATGAAAGATTCTATAAGCCCCTCAAGAATAACCCCATCTTTCAACATAATGAAATTGTGCATCAAACAATAAAAAACTCATTAACGAATCAGCACTTCCAAAAGTGGCCTCTTCCTTACACATTTTCAATAGTGACCTAGGCAAACCTTCTTTCTATTTGCTGCCTAAGATTCACAAAGTGGGCTAATCGGGACGACCGATTGTCTCAGCCTGCGCCTGCCCCACTGAACATATTTCAGAATTTTTAGATGAAGTCTTTCAACCCTATCTTACCTCATTACCCTCCTACATTAAAGATACCAACCACGCTTTAGTGACATTTAATTCTCTAAATATCAACCCTGACACAAATCATTCAATGTTTTTACTTGATGTCTGCTCCTTCTACACATCAATCCCACATGCCCACGGCCTTAAGGCCTTGAACTTTTTCCTAGAAAAAAACCGAACTCCTCTATCCCTACTGACACTATGATCAGATTGGCCGTGCCGGTACTTACCCTAAACTCCTTTGAATATAATGGCCATTTCTTTGACCAAAATCAGTGGTGTAGCCATGGGCACCAAAATGGGCCATAGCTTTGCTTGCCTATTCATGGGTCATTTTGAATATATGATAGAGAGGACATATACTGGCCATATTTCTGAATTTTATAGGAAATACATAGATGACGACATAGGTATCACAAGCATGGAAACTAATGATCTCCAGAAATTTATAGATTTTTTTAAACTCATTTCACCCATCCATAAAATTTACTTCTCAAATCTCTGGACATTCTGTCCACTTCCTTGATATCACCATAATTTTGAAAGAAAATGAATTAATTACATCTGCCTACTACAAATCAACTGACAGCCATAGTTACCTATTGTACTCATTCTTTCACCCCAAATCATGCAAAGACTCTATACCTTTCTCACAACTTCTTAGACTGTGGCGTCTCTGATAAATTGATGAGGAATGTCTAGAAAGAACTGATGATATGATGGATTTCTTCCGCTCCAGATCCTATCCTGAAACTAGTCTTGTCTTAGCACTAGATCGCATCAGCACGATCACACGAAAAGAGGCTTTCAAAAATCGCTCAAAAAACAATGAAGATCGTACCAAACTTATACTAACCTACCACCCTCATAATTTAACTGCCAAAACAATATTCCTAAAAAATCGTAGCATACTTCTTGCTGACCCTGATACCAACATTATTTTCTCATCCCCTCCACAGATTGTCTTTAGACGGGACAGAAATCTAGGTGATCTTCTGGTTCATAGTCGCCTTCGGTCTGAACCGTCCTACATTTGTACTAAACCATGCTTAAGAGGCCGATGCAGAACTTGTCCCTTTACACTCCAAACTGAAAGCATTGGCCTCCCTAAAGGTACCTTTACCATTAAAGAGGGTTTCACCTGTGTCAGCAGAAATTAATATATGCGATTGTTTGCCGTAGATGCCAATCTAGTTGTATAGGTGAAACTGGGAGAAGATTGGCTGATAGGTTTATTGAACATCTAAGGGAAATTGTGCAATGTAAACCTTCCCCGGTCTCTTCTCATTTCAACAGAAAAGAACATACAGGTGCATTGGATGTAACCATTACGGCACTGATTTCATGCAGTAACACACCAGAGAGGGTTAAAATGGAGAATACATTTATTCAGCTGTTTGATGTTTCTCTGTTTCCCTATATTTCATCTATTTTCTTATTGCTGTGTGTTGATGTATCCCTGGATATTCTGGTCCATTATTATTGTGGACTCCATTTTTCATAGTGTCAATATTCATATTCTCTCGCTTCCTGTGTTCCCACTTCCGGAGACACGAATGGATACTGCTTGAGGTGTCTACTGTGCTCTTTTTTTTTGTTATATTATCATTTCTATTGTTGGCTTAGGAAGGCTTTATGCCGAAACGTCCTTGTTTTTTTTTGTCCTGTTATCTTATTTCAAGCTTCCACATACCTCGTTTTGCTATTTCATTCATTTACTGAGATTGAAAGCAGTCCTTTAATTAAGAATAACCCAGGTCTTGTGGATTTCGGCCTCTGAAGCCCACACCATCGTCACATTGTGATGGACGGTTGCCAAGAAAATCATAAAGAGATTGTATTATTCCTTTCAATAACTTCATCGTCTGCATTAAACTTTGTCTTTGACTTTTTTGACAGGACACAATAGTCAATAGATGATAGGAAATACAGGTAAACATTAATTCAAAGCTTTACAATGAATATAAAATACCATCCGTTGTCATGCATTAAATCCATGTGTTTGTGATAATTAGTACGGAAAAAAACTTGTCCTAACATGATATTTTAATAAATATCAAACAATAATATATTAATTTTCTCTGATCAGCAATGTTTTGTCAGTTTTATGCCACGAAGTTTGGTTTGTGGACTTGAGGACTTAATCTGAAAGCTTATTATATGTTTTGTTTTTTTTAAAAAAATCGATATCATACAATTTTCAAATATGAAAAAACCTAGTCAAAAGTAACAATGCAACTCTACATAGAGGCTGTTTGAACGACTTCATATGACTACTAAACAACGCTGGATGCTGCCGTGTGTCTTCTATGGCTAGACAGAGATACATATTATTTGCGATGGGCGAGCTCAAAATGTTCACTAAGCCGTTTTTACTAAATCATTTTTTTGTAATTATTTGTTAATGTCATGTCACTTTAAAAAAAAAAGTATGTTTGCTAATTTTTATGTGAAGCGCTGTGAGAACATCACTTGTTTAGGATACCGCGCTTCATAAGACAACTTTAATAATAAAAATAGTATCCAGATGCAGCATCTCCATAACGATAGGGCTGATCCATTGGTGTGGGGGAAATGTGTCTGTCAAATGAAATTAATATAAATGGTGTGCGGTCTTGAAATGGAGCTACGCCGTTTAAGATCAATCCATAAAATATATTATAAAACTGCATACTGATATTGATTAATAACTTTACAATGACAATATTATTCAAATTACAGACATATATCAGTTGTGTTCCGAAACAAGATTCAGTTTAAATGTTAATGCTCTTAAATTTGGATTGGTTCCTTGTAGCAAGTAATCTCGTTGAATCTACGTCTCTTGTTTTCATAAGGGTTACAGTTGACCTTGAACTTGAGGTTTTGCAGTAAACAGATCACGCCCATGTGCAGATCGGTCATTGAGTAAATAACATGTTTGTTTTTTTTCCTCCCTGCGACCACAAAACTGTTGTGACCCGTTTATAAATCGAAAATCAATAACTGATACATTCCAGCGCTTTTGGTGTAAACACTATCTTGCGATATTCTATATTTGTAGAGAGCAGTATTGATATATCAGTGGTCTACCAGATTTAGTAGGAGCAGTTAGTCTAATTTATCGATTACAATAATCAGTTTGTACTAAAATATTATAGATCAATATGTTCATAAATATTTTTAAATATACACATGTCATACGCTTTGGTATTAATTTTATGTTTTCTAAATGACTTATTTATTTTTTTTTTAATCTGATTTTCTCCTTTTGCTTGAGAACCCTTTGCTAATAGTTATACATCCCAGGCTTAGTGGAACATATAAATGAATACCAGTGCCAGTGGGGGGTCATATGAAAGACAACTTTTTGTCAGAGCGTTGGAAAACTTTAAATATGTATGTTTTTCTGTCTTAAGAACAACGTGACCAATATAATTAAACATACTTACGATTTTAAAACAGGAAAATTATTCATTAAAAAGGAACGCTTATTGTTTGTTGAACATTATTAATGTATAAACGCTATTCACGGGATAATTTAAGTATCACGAAAATTTAGATATATGATTGAAAATTATATTTTTAAAAAAATTAAATAAAACAACAAAGAACTTTTTATCATAAAGTATGTAGTCAAGTTCTGCAGGTAAAAATTATTGTTAATTTATAGATATATTTATAGATATATACATAATAGATACTATTTTATTTTGAAACTTATTCTTTAAAATAAAGTCTAAAAGTTATAAATAATTGTCAAATATATCGTACAGTTTGATAAAAAATTTTACACACACAAGATGGGTAGTGGCAATTCAAAAGAGCTGGAGGCCACAAAGAAAAGGAATGGTAATATTAATCAATTTAATTTCCATTTATATTATATTTATAAATGCATATTTTTTTACATATGTACTATAAATTCAATAACCTCTTTCGACAGGGTTAGTTATGGTGAGTTAAACTTAGTCTTTGTTTTGACACACTTGTGTTTTTTGAGTTATTAGACGTATATTATCTTCTCTATGATCAATTAATTGTTACCCTGCTTTTTGAAGAAACATCTCTTTCATTTAAATATGTAAAACCTGTATGCTATTCACTGCCTAAAATTATCTGAGGAACATACGACTGTTCACACACACACATACTCCACCTAGAAGACAGAGACAGCAGACTTCTGGTGTTTCGTGCTCACCTTATGGCTAGTAAATATGACTTTATCTGTGTTGCTTTACTATTTAATTGCATCGATATTTAAATGTACTATATTTATTTATTAGTTGTTAGATTTTTAAAGGTTACATTGCTTGGTGTAATCAGTAGCAGCTTATACATAAATTGCTAGTTCCACTACTTTTGGTTTCGAGTTAACTTTGGTATCTCTATCTTTTTTTGTCTATTTAGGTATTTGCTACGACATGTTATTTTATCTTGCATGTTTTAATCAAAAATTATTTTTTTTACTTTCAATTTAGTAAGAGAAAAGTGGGTAAAAACAAATTTAGATTAAACCCGAAAAAAGAAAGGCAAAAAAAGAATACGAACATGTCGACAGGAAGCTTTCGTCAGCGAAAAAAACAACTGAAAAGTCATAATACCATTTATAAGAAATATCACTTAGCAGAGAAGTAATATCCGAGAGGGCAAAAACATTTTGTCTATTTTAAGGCTGTCAGATCAATTTGTTTTTAAATATTATTTTATTAGAAAATGAAACTACTTTTTCTCACGCGGTTAAACTGTAATTTGAAATCTAGAATTCTTTTAATAATAAAACTATATGTATTTTATATAAACAAATTCACTTCATATTATCTTACGGTTATGATATATTGGGATCGTAATAAAAGGGTGTCACTTCCCACCCACTAAATGAAGGTTTGCCACCCAACGTATCACACAGGCATAGCCTTAGCAATGTTGAAGTCCCAGGTGGCTGTGCAAACTCTATCCCCTGTCTCTTACGTATTTTAAGGCCATTATTCCTTGTTAATTTTTTTTTTTAATTTACTGCTGGGGTTGGAATAATATTAATTAAAATACTTTTAAAAAAATAAAAGTATTATTCTGACATCTAAGTATAATCAATAAAACTTCAATTATTATGTTTGAGACGGTAAACTCTAGAAACATTTAAATGTCCAGCTGACAAATAACGATACTGACAAACATACTATATTTTTTTGATTTCTTAAAATATGTTACTGCAGCAAAAATTACTTTCTAGTTGTAAAAAAATGCAATTAATTTAAAGAATATAATTTTTCAAAATTTATTTTGTAATATGTTAAAGTTATAAATACTCTCTTTTTAAATTATGGCTATCTATCCTATTCTTTTCCGCTGATTCACCAATACAAGGTATTATTTATATATGTATATATTTTAAAGAGGGACTGGACCGCATACAGAATCTAGCTCTCAGATTCATATGCGGGGCGTTACGTACCCTACCCACGGCCGCCGTGGAAATTATTTCCGACATAGAACCACTACACATCAGGAGGGACAAAGTTATCCTAACGACCGTAGAGCGATACCGTCGAATGGAACGAACGGAACCATGTTTCTAACTCCAAGACCGCTGGGTAAAGAGGACAAGGCTTAAAAGACCCTCCTTTATGGATGCGGTTTACTAACTGGAGAAAAAACACCCTTTACCAGGAAACAGGGAAAAATTACGCCTGATCCTGAAGAGATCACCACAGGATAGCGGCGAACGACCTGATGTATGTTTGACCCTGTCAAACATGGCGGTGAACAAGTCGAGCCCCCAAAATGAGCAAAAGGGGGCCGCACTAGAGACGATTAAGGCTTATAGTGACGAAATGATATCAGTCTTCACAGACTGCTCTTATCTCGCTGGCGAAAAGCGGGCTGGCTACGGCGCGATCATGCAGTACCCGAAAAGGATACCTCCAACAGAGGAGATCTCAGGCCCAAGCTGCAAGAACAGTTCTGCAGTTGAAGCAGAAGTTGAACCTATTCTTATGGGCCTGAAACAGGTGTGACGTCGGCTAGCCAAACGCAAAACATTTCCATCCGTCGTAGTGTTCACCGATTCACAATGTGCTCTTGAAATTGTGAAGAGGTGCTCTTGGGACAATAAGACGGTACAGGCAATCATGGAACTCGTGCGAGACATACGATCTCACGGAGGGAATGTGACCCTTCAATGGATCCCAGGACACGCGGGGATCCCCCCACAAGTCAGAGCTGACTGGCTTGCGAAACAAATCTCTTCCCAACCCCAACCTAACAGGCCGATGACACAACTGGGAGTCAAAGCCTGGATTAAGGACCTCTTCCAGGAGGAATGGAGAAAAGAATGGGAACAGTGTACCACTGCCCGAAAACTTTTTCGGAGCATGTCAAAAACTAACCGCAAGGGCGATCAATGGTGGAGTCTTAAACGCCACCAGCAGAGCCTCATCACACATATGAGGACAGAGCAGTGCCCCACGAGGAGCTATCTAAATAGGTTGAACCCACTACTGGACCCGAGCTGCCGCCATTTTCGACACGCACCGGAGACAGTAGAGCACCTTCTAGCCGGGTGCCCAACATTAGCGACTGGCGTGACTGGGGTTCTCCCAGCCAACCACGTCGAGAGCCTGTTATACGGGACTGCCCAGCAGATGAGGCAGGCCTGTTCCATACTTGCCGGGGCCATTAAAGAGCAATAGCTTGGACCGATACAGTGAATGAAATAAACACATCACATTTTATGCTTTGCTCTACATGATAATTCGTTAGATCTAATTTTTTGTAACGAATTATTTTCCTTATCAATTTCAGTTTACTAAATATTTATTAATTGTAAAACTAGTCATAAATTTAAATTCCATGAATCAATTGTAATTTATTTAAATTATTTAATTGTTTATTTAAATTATTTAATTGTTTGGTCCTAATTAGTTAGAGGTTTATTTAATATGCAATGTGACTTACAAAAACATATTTTCAAATTTAAAAAAAAACATTTATAATAACAGCTGATCTCGAGAAACAATTGACTGAAAGGAAATATGAAGAAGTAGAAAGAATACAAGCAGAAAGAAGGCGACGACGTGGTAGGTGACTAGTTATTATTATAACACATAAGTAGTAATGATATTGAATGATCCATATAATCTAAATACATAATTAGAAAGTAATCAGGTAATGTGACAGAATGTACGACTGACGATTATTGACCTGATTGTCATTTTTTTTTTGTCCTGTTTTATGACTAACCGTATTGAGTTGTTTTCATAAGTGTTTAAACTTAAATGTTTGAATATTGGTTGGAGAACTAGAGTGAGTGATCATGGGATTTGGAACATAAAAAGAATTTGGAATTATCAATAAAGATTCATTGTTACGCAGACCACAGACTTGATTTTATATCTTATTATACTATTACAGGGAATGAAATTTTTGCTTGGCATGAGAAACGAAGCAGGCTTGTAAAATTTTTAAATGCAAAAAGCAATGAGTAAACCTTAAACATGTTATTCAACTATATCGATTATCAAGTAAAAAATAACTTGTAGCAAAACTGAGTTAGAAAAGGGTTTAAGACATTTATTTTAAAGAATGGAAATAATTTATATTAAGCCATCATGATTTAACACAAGACCAATGACTTACCATGGTTTTATTTGAAATCTCCAAAATTAAGTTTAATTCTTAAAATTGTAATTTGAAAGTAAAAAATTCTGCATTTTCATTTTTTTTTATACATATACAATTTTTATTTTTTTTATTAAACTATGTATAACGCTTAATTTTAAGTATTTTGATGGTTATAACATGTCCGTTTTGCATTTAGTTTAGTTATGTATATTTAATCGAGTGGATACATGTTTTGGACCTGTTTTTATGGTATGTTTTTTTCAGCTGAAATGGCCGACTTATATGGAGATTTTGAAAACGACATTAAGATGTTTAAAGATGAGCTGATGTCTAATAGAGGTCAAAGGCTCCCTTTTAATTCATAACAAGTAAATGTTACAAATCTATTGATGATAAAATATACATTTTAAATGTATTCAGTACGAAGCTTGTATATAGAACATTTTAAAACCCAAATGCCAATCGTCATTCATTTTTGAGAGACAACAAGAAGTCTGACATCAAAAAGCAAAGAATGTGTTAAATAACATAGTTTTAAAGCAAAGAATCTCTAAAACTTAGTTTTCTGCATGGATCTTTAAAAATGTAATTTGAACACTAGGGGATAGGACAGCACAGGTATTGAAACGTTATTTTATTGCTATTTTTTTTTTTAAAAAAAGGAATCTATTTTAGAGCAGTAAACGGGAATTTTAATTTATCACTATTTCGAAAATCAGAAAAAAGGGAATTTTGGGGTTTGAGGCTAAAATATTGATAGAATTTGTTGTCATCGGCAAATAGTCTATGTGCCAAGATTCAGCTCGATAGTAGACTAAAAGTGGGCTAATTAGCTCGGAGGATCAGCCACATAGCCAGCCTGCTACAAAGAAAAGTAAATTTTATATAAATGATTTTAATGATTATTCAACACCTCATTATAAAATATCATAACATATGTTTACTCATTTATATTAGTTCATATACAGGAAATCAATCTTTTAAGAAATCTCCATTTTCTGAAAAGGACAGTGTTATGATAATTATATAACTTAAAAATCTACCTAATTGTGCCATTGTTGTGTAGTTCTTAAATGTCCTTTAAATTATATTTTTAATTCAGATGCATTACTTTCTATAATTTCCTTATCTTATCTTCTTCTATATATTAAGGGCCCACGATCAATTTATTGATCATTTTGGCTCCTATGCATGTAGATGGGATTTGCAATGTTTCTGTTCCTGGTGTTGATGAGGAAATTTCACAGATTTCCAGTGCCACTTTGTGAGGGAATCATGCACTGGGGGTTTGAAGGCTTGAGGCAATAGACACAAATGTGTCTAGTGTTGTCGCCTCAACCGTTCCTTTTGAAAGATTGTTCCAGTCCCTGATTGTCTTGGGCAGGAATGAGCAGCTCCTATACTGGCTTCTTGCTGGTATGAGCCTGAATTGCCTGTCATGGCCTCGTCGCTGTCTATGGGGGAGAGGTACGAGTTTCTGTTTAATACTGGAACAGTGGACCAGCCCATTATTTATCTTGTACATCATGGAGAGCCTGGATTGTCGTCGTCGTTTCTCCAATGGTGACCAGCCTAGTGTTTCTAGCATGCTGCCAACACTTGAGGTATTCCTGTAGCGGTTTAGGACAAAGCGTGCTGCTCGTCGCTGGACCGCCTCCAACCTGTCAATGCTCTTCTGGGTAAATGGGTCCCAGACTGAAGATGCATAATCTAAAATCGGACGGATAAAGGCTTTATATGCTCTTTCTTTCACACAGGAGTTGCCAATCTTTAGATTTCGCCTTAAGAACCCTAGGGTCTTGTTTGCTTGGTTACATACATTGTTAATATGTTCATCCCATCGGACCTCTCTTTGAATGGTAACACCCAGGTACTTTACGGAGGAAACTTGCTCAAGAATATGGCCGTGCAGTTTGTATTGGTAGTGTAGAGGAGTACAACTTCTAGAGATTGATAGTGTCTGGCACTTGGCAGGGTGAAATTCCATGTCCCAGCTCATCTCCCACTCAGCTAACAGATTGAGATCCTGTTGTAGCTGGTCCTGGTCAGATCTGTTGGCGATCGTCCTATACACTGCTGTGTCATCTGCAAACAGTCTTGCCTGTGATGTCAGTTTCTCCGGTAGGTCATTAATGTATGCTAGGAACAAACAGGGGCCCAGGACTGATCCCTGGGGGACCCCTGACTTCACATTGACAAAGGAGGAGCTTGTACCGCCCACCACTACTGCTTGGCGTCGGTGGCTGAGGAAGCTAGAGATCCATGTTTTAGTGGTGCCTTGAATCCCATATATCTGGAGTTTGTGTAGAAGCAAACTATGATTCACCCGGTCAAATGCTTTTGCGAAGTCCATTACTAGCACGTCAGTCTGCTTGTGGTTCTCCAGATTGGTCATCAAGTCTTCTACAAATTCGAGAAGCTGGGTCTCACATGACCTATTGACTCGGAAGCCATGTTGACAGTCATTGAGTATATTTTGGCTTTCAAGATGCTTCATGACAGAGCTTACGATTATGTGCTCCAACAGTTTGCAGACGACGCTAGTGAGGGATATCGGACGATAGTTGGCAGGGTCGGAATGCTCTCCTTTCTTGTAAATTGGAGTGACATGCGCTGTTCTCCAGTCTGCTGGAACATTTCCTGTGCATAGTGACGATTGGAAGAGGATTGTCAGTGCAGGAGCGATTTCCTTGGCTAATTCTTTGAGCACTCGTGGTTTAATGTGGTCAGGACCACATGCTTTGTAAGGATTAATGGTATTGAGGAGGGCAAACACACCTTGTTCTGATATCTGGATATCTCCCATGATAGGATAGACTCTGTTCATCATTATATTTCATCTCTCTTTTTCTTTTCCCCCTGGCATTTGTTGATAGTTATAGAGATATTATATTGAAAATTGTCCTTATTTTAAGCTAATTGACCATACTGCTACTTGCTTTTTTTATAAGTAATAACTGCAAAAGATTTGGAAGTCATACAATTTTGCCGTGGTTATCATCCGTATTTCTTATATCATGTTTCTGATGACAAAGTTTAAATGGTGCATAAAAAAAATATCTTTCTAAAGGTTTTTCCTTTTGTTTTCAAAATAAAGTTACTTAAGCAGTTTTATTTTATTGACAAAGAACTTAAATTAGTTTGATTTGCTTAGACTTTTCTATTTACCAGGCATAAGAAGAAAAATGACAATAAAATTTGATCATTTCAAAATTTAGGTCTGTTTTTTTGTCTAAATAGAGTATCATTTTTTTTCAATGCAATTTCAAAATACATCTGTCGTTCCACTAAGTAATTGAATTAAATGTATGTGTGTCATACATTTCCAAACTCCACCAAAAAGCATATACTGTAAAAAAAGTAAAAATAATACAATTATAATTTTTTTTGTAACATGTATAAATCTCTATGACAAATTTTTTTTTATTTTTTAAAGTCATTCATTCTATATGTAACAGTATAACATTGTACATGCTGAAATGATTTAGGATAAAATCAAATGAGATTTAAAAAATGTATTAATATAACAGACACGCCTAAAGACTTCCATATTGTTTGGTTTGGTTTCTTCTATCTAAAAAAATTGTGTAATAAGTGTTAGGACAATTGTGTAATAAGTGTTAGGACAAGAGCAGATATAACTAATCAATATTAGAAGTGAATGTTTTTATATATTTTAAGAAATTAAAATGAAATTAAAATGAAATTACAATAGAGGAGAAACTGTAGCTTACATTAATAAATTATAAGATTGATACAATATGGCGAGAGTGAAAAATGAACATACTTCAATTCACATTTCTGGTACTATATCATGATATTGTTTAATGCACTAAGACGTCAAGTGTCGTAAAGACCACACAAAATGTGGCGGATTTTTAATTCTTTGCCATTACATTTTTAATAGTTTGTGATTCATTATTATAATTATTAAACTATGGTGTGTATTTCTGAGCTTCAACATTTTAGATAGAGATAACGTAACTTTAAAATTGTTCTACGTTTCTTTACAATTCCAGATGTTTATGGAATGATCTGATTCATCTTTGTGCATGCTATTTTTGACTGTATTATTTAAAATGCATATATTGCACAAAGTGCCACTTAATATTAATAAAGTTACACTCATGATGAGGGCCCCTGTGATGGTTTGGGTAAATCACATGCTATTAAAATTAAGAAAGATACAAGCCTACTTAAATTAAAACTATAAAAAAAGATTTGTTGAGATTTGATCAGGATCGTCAGTCAGTCGTTCAGTGCCATTGACTATTACGTCCTGCTTAAGCGTTGCTTGATTTCAGAAGGGCTTCTATGTCGGGGTGGGGGGAGGTGGGGGTCTAGTCTAGATCCTACTTGAATAAGATAAAACTATTCTTTGTTGTTTCACCGGTCAGTCCATCTGTTTAAAATTGATATGCAATGTTTTAAATATAATGATGAAATTGCTAAATTATACACATATTCGCTAAACGATTCTATTGCCATTACAATTTTAAATCCTTTTCTAATCTAAAGTAGATTTTGTCATAAAAGTCTTAAGACTAAAAATGTAATGTAGAAAGTTACAGTGGTAAAACATGCATAAATATTTAAACAGTGGTTATTGTCAAGGGTATGATAATCACTGTTGTAATTTTTATTATGGTAAAGACTTTTAGTGAAGAGATTATGTTTGGGGCTGTGTCTATTGTGTGAGATATTTGTGACATATTTGGGTAGCGGGAATGAATGTTAGTTTTTCTATTGTTTTCGTGGATTGATGACCGTTTTAGGATAATAGCGACGTAGCTTGTTTTGTGTGTTGGGGATTTTGGCTTGATGTATCGTTAGGGAAGTACTTTTATTTCTTTAATGAAGTGGATAGTTAGTACGATATACATTACTCCGACATTTTGCGATGATGTAAAAAAAAACTTTAGCGTAAAACAAGAGATTCAGTGTTTGGTGTATTGGTATCAGTTGCACTTTTCCGTGGGAGGAAGTGAGAGTCAAGAATATCCAATAAGTAAGGACACGGCATCAAAGGGTAGACGAACACTCAACAATAATGTCTGCATCTCGTGAGTTACATTTGCTTTTCCTTGGACTATGGTCACAAGTGATGCTATGCCGTCAAAGTGGTTGGGTCACCCACTTAATAGTCACATACATTTAAGTAAAAGAAAAAAACTTGAAATGTGTAGAGAATAAACAAATCATTTCATGTTGGGTGTTCTCCGATGGAGAAAATATCACCCCCTATCGAGTTAATAATAGCAGGCACTTTAGGATAATTTCCACTTGCTATTGTGAAAACTCATCAATATTTTGTTTTTAAAAAAAAAATTTAAAAAAATTATTAAATGATGTTTACGTTTCTTACATCATTTAACGTTTTGAGAAGTATATATCTGCTATAGTTGCCTGCCAAACCCATTTTCGCGTTCCTAAATAACAATTATTTTTTCTATAAACATGACCCTAAATTATCAAATCAAAATGATTACTAATTAAATCAATAGTGTCAGTAAAGGATTTCATTGACGGCTGATATCTACGCTAGAGAAATACTTGAGTCGTCGTGTGTTTTTCAAATTTATTTTTTGGGCATACACTACCACTTTTCATGCCCCTAAATTTAAAAAAAAGATCCTCAAGAATTTCTGAAATCCCTATCATAAATTACAACAAAAACACTATATACCATTTTAAAAATATTATTTATTTTAAGTATTTGAAATACTGATATCTAACTTAAAATTTAACCAAGCTTTATCATTTTTTCCTAAGTTATCGGAAAATCTTAAAACAAAGAATTCTTTGATCTAAAGAAGACTTGCTTAACCATTTTCAACCCGGTAACATTCTTAAGGTTTTTTTACTGACATGTTATTAATATCATAACTATATATATTTCCCAAAAAGAAATGAATTAGACTGCTCAGCTTCTCATAATCCGGTCCAACCCTTATTTTAGTCTTAAAATAGCAGCGACTCCAGTTTCAGAATGAACATACTAACAATACATCAACTTTAAAAAAAAAAAAAAACATCTTAAATATCGTAAAAAATAATATTATGCAGGCCTAACGTCTTCTGACATATATTTAAAAGTACCTAATCATCAGCCCCCCTGGGTAGAAGACGAACTGTAACTAATCGTCAGGCCTCTGGTGTAGAAGACGAACGGTACATAAGAAATGTAACTTCTCGTTAAGCATCCTGAGTAATATACGAATAGTACCTCATCGTTACGTCTTCCCAGTAGAGCACATCTAAAAATGCATCTATTTATTTTACACCATGTCTTACCGACTTCAGCCTGTTTGGTTGACACATATATTTGCGTCTTGCTACTCATCTTTGCCAGTAATCGGATTGTCATGCATTCAAAAAACATTTTATATTGAATTGAAATTAAGTATTTAAATTAATTAATCTCGTTCATAGTTGACGTCTTTCTTAGGAGTGCTGAGTGAACGTGGTTTTCGTGAGGCTAGTTTATTTTATTCATGTTTTTCTTTCATCCCAATTTAACGGGATAATAAACAACCTTTAAAAGCATAGTTTTTCATATCACTCTTTTATAAATAGTAAAATCCAGCAATGGAGGTGGGGCTAAAACTTTGGCAAAACATACATACAAGTAACACACTATATAAGAATCCAAATCAATGATCCACCCCCACCACAAGGCTCGCAACGGCACGTTTATTTCACGCCCCTTAACTGCCCCAACACTCAAAAGACAATCAAACTTTTTACATTGCAGATGCAATAGCCAACCTCCCAGGTTCCTCAACCACGTTATACCCACATTCCCTAGCAACTAGAATCTAAGCCCTCTGTCTCTCCCTCTTCCATATATCAGCCTTGCCTCTTGCTTTTTAAAAAAAAATGAGTTCCTTTCTTCAATTATGATATTTTACCTTCCTCTCTTTCATAACATGTGGTAGTTCTTGGGCTCGCTGTCTATCGCGTTCTCGTTCTTCCCTATCTCCAAAAAGTCTCTTTTCTACCCACTTTTTTCTACGTCATTTTTTAAACCTATCAACTCGCCTCCTCCCTAATTTATAATACTAACTCTCTTAAATCCATGCGAAATAATCACTAATGCTTAACAATTATAAAGCACACAATGAAAGTAACAATATAAAAAATACTTAAGTATAATACAACATTAGCCAAAACAAGTACACATTACCCGGTCTTGTTCTTGATCTTTGGCATTCATTATCAGCGAGGTACGGGAACATGGTATACAGTATCAGTAAGGTACAAGAACGTGGCACAATGTATCAGCAAGGTACAGGAACGTGGTACACAGTATCAGCAAGATACAGGAACGTGGTACACATTATTAGCAAGTACAGGAACGTGTTACACATTATCAGTACGATACAGAAAACGAAGTACACAGTATCAGCATGGTACAAATATTCTACCGTAATTAAATACAGGCTTCTAACTCAAGTTCGACAGGCAGAGTACACTGACTTCAACAAGTTTTTTCCACAAAACCATCAATTTTGAACGGGACCCCATATGTTACAGCCTTCTTTCGTTATTTTAATCTATCTGATGGCGCCTCTTTGATGTCTAACCTTATATCAGATCTGTTTGATTAATTTTTGTAGCTCTCTTGGTCAAATAGCTTAAACACTGAATTAGTATAACGTATTTTTTTATTTCAATATACTAAATCAACCACATGTTACATGACGCAGTTGATTCATAATTCACCCAATAGGGAAATAGCATCATCTATATTTATCGCTCTCTAGAGAACTACTATCGATTCAAACTCTCGACGATCTACTCTGGACTCTCGACTCTAACTCTCGACTAGCTAACACACTGCCCTTTCCTATCCCAACAAAAACACTCAGCATACACTAAAGCTCAATGCCACGAAACAACTTCACGCTCTGACCTCACGACTTACAACTCACAAAAAAATTCTCACGATCATCAACATCTAGCTCATAATATCTAATTTAATGTTAACAAAATGACAATTGTTAAAAGTTCTAAGTTATATAACTATTTCTGAGTTATCCTCCGTATTATTTTATTTTTAATTTCTTTTTTCGCCGTGGGCCCAAATTTCTTTTTTTTCTTAATGTGTGCTATAAAAATAAAATTAACAAAAAATATTGCTACATGAATGGATGGATCCTGACAAAACTTAAAACACATACAATTTAGTATCCATATTCAAATACCGAAGGGTACTGAACTCATAATATCCATTCCTCTGGGGCCCAATTTCATTTTTACAAATATAATCAATATGAATATCAATAGGCTTAATACTCCTACCTGATTTGATGAATATTGACCAAACTTAGTATACATGCACTTGATTATTCATATTCAACTATCAAATGGTATTGATCTCATAATATCCATTCCTCTTTGGCCTGGGGCCACATTTCATTTTTACAAATATAATCAATATAAATATAATAGGCTTAATACTCCTACCTGATTTGATGAATATTGACCAAACGTAGTATACATGCACTTGATTATTCATAATCAACTATCAAATGGTTTTGAGCTCATAATATCCATCCCTCTGGAGCCGGGGGCCTAGCGTGAAAGCAATACCCTTCATTGTCCGTATTGAAATACCGGTGGATTTAAACCAGAAGATTCTAGAAGTTTCCATAATTTAAAAAAAAAATCTATATCTATAGCATTTTTCAGTAGATTTTATTCGGACAAATTTTAAGTTCTAACTTTATTATTTATCTGTCTGATTTTGTAGTGCCCCTATCTTAGGCATAACTATATTGGTACAAGTATGGAATGGGCCCTCCCCGGCGCCGCTCGATTAACTTAAGAGAAAAGGATTATAATTATTGCATTTATTAAAGATGTGTAACGTTTTTGAAGTGAAAAATTATTCGATAAGTCGTTTCACACATGTTTGGAGCAGGTTATAAAGTTAATCTAGATTGTTCCAGATTGTTCTAAATTGTTAAAGGGATATATAGTGGAATCTGAGGCTTACATTATTGAAATGAGTTAGTTCTATTAATTTCTATACTGTCTGGAGTTTACTGTTCTCTCTGTAATACTGAGTAATGTTTTATACGGGATCTCAAGGGGGTCGGAATAGCATCATAATCTTTATTATCTAATGGGATCTACCGGGGTCGGGATCACGCTGGGATGCGGGACTGCACCGAGATGATTCTATTGCTTTACTGGGCTTTGGCTGGAATAGAGCTCCAGACAAACAACTTAAGATTTGCTCAGTTTAGACCACTCAGCTATCCAGCACCATGGGAGAGCGACGTGTGTATAAAAGGCATGTTTTACGTAGCAGTGACATATTTCATGTAACAGTGACGCACTTTATTTATCAGAGATGTAATTTATGTTGAAATAATGTACAAACGACACAGAGCGTCAATTGCATGGGTTTATTCAACTATCATATATGGCACTTATATTGCAAATGCAATTTATGCTGCTTAATCACTAAAATAGAATACCATACCCACCTTTAATCTTTTTTTTTGATTTTCTGATTTTAACATTTCGAAGACTGGTTACATTTCTTTGGACTCTTCCTCATTTTAATAAATTGAAAGGACGAAATACAAACAAAGTTACTACTTTCATTTTTGCACTGCAGCTCTATTGCATCACTTCAAAATTACGCATAATTTTAAAATTTATATTCATAAATTATATCTCTTTCAAATCTCACATCCTGGTAACACCTAATGTTTTAATAACATCTTATATGATATAATTGTTTTTTACTCTAGTCTTTATTTTATTTATCTATGTGTATGAATCGTTTTAATTTTTTTATTTAAATTCAAAGGACCTGGAGAGTTCCATTTATCTATATATAATTCCTTTAACAATTGTTTTTAGATGCATACACTATAGTCAAAACTGTGAAAGACTTCAAAATATCATAGTTCATATCATTTTACAAAATACATATCTTATATATATTTTGTTTAATATTGATTTGTGTCTGTGTTTAGGAAGATACTTGCAAAACCTTTGAGAGGACAATTGGTTAATGTCAACCTGCATTATGCAAGAAAGCTGACTTCATTTATATTTTAAAACATTTGAAAATGATTTAGTTTGGTCCTTTTTTACACCGTGCAACTATTTCAAAACTACAAATAATAAAAATACAAAAATATTAATGACAGATGGACAAAATAAAAACAACAACATCGCAGAATGGTTCAAGACCACGGTTGGAGTACGACAAGGCTGCCTTCTCTCCGCCACCCTTTTCAACATCTGCCTAGAGAGAATTATGTCAGATGCTCTGGAAGCGCATGAAGAGACTGTTAGCATTGGTGGCAGAACAATCACCAACCTACGCTTTGCGGACGACATAGATGGACTGGCTGGGAATGAAGAAGAGCTGGCCTACCTGGTAAAGCGTCTCGATAAGACCTCGTCGTCCTACGGAATGCTAATCAGTGCTGAAAAGACAAAACTGATTACAAATAACACCACAGGCCTCACCACTGAAGTTAAGGTCGGGGAGGAAAGACTAGAGACTTATGGCCGCTTCGAATACCTAGAAGCAATAGCCTCAGAAGAAGGCTCCAAGCCCGAACTAGTGTCCAGGATTGCGCAGACTACAACAGCACTAAAGAGGCTCAAGAATATATGGAATGACCAAAATATACCCCCCAGCACCAAAATCAGGCTGATGCGCTCATTAGTACTCTCCACTTTCCTTTATGCCTGCGAATCCTGGACATTAACAGCCGATCTTGAAAGGAAAATAAAGGCGATGGAGTTGAAATGCTTCAGTAGCATTTTTGGCATCTGCTATAGGGATCATATCTCCAATGATGCATTAAAAGAAAGCGTTCGCTAGAGAATTGGGGAGTACGATGACCTATTTGTGACTGTGAAAAAACGCAAACTACAATGTTACGGCCACGTAACAAGGAAACAAGGGCTTGCAAAATAAATATTGCAGGGCACCACAAGAGGAGGGAGAAGAAGAGGAAGACAAAGAAAAAGTTGGGAGGATAACATCAAAGAGTGGACAGGACTAACACTGGGCGATGCAGTGCGCAGTGCAGAAGACAGAGACGAATGGAGGAGTATAGTATACATGTTATCTGTGGCACCCCAAGAGACATGATGATGACGATAATGATGATGGACAAAACAAATAATATTGTGCAAATACTTTTTCTTAAAATATTCATATTACATCTCATAAATGTTGCTTTTTATGAATATAACAGAAGTATATTTCTTCATCAATCTGAGATCGATTTAACATCCCAATCTCCATTTAATGCATCACTCTTTGTCCCGTTTAACGTCACTCACCCTAATCTAAACAATGCATGACGTATATCCTAAAAAAATCGCCAAACCACCACTACAATTCCAAATGTGTCATTTTCTCCTATCGGCTACATAATTATGTCTATAATAAAACATTATGTGTCACCCGTGACCCACCCTAATAAAGGAATCAAAATGTATTCTCAAACGCGTTTTCTCTCGATTGTTTGCCTCTCAGACCCAGTGTTCCTATTGTGGAACAAAAGGGAGTTAACCATTTTGTCTTAAATTTATTTTGTTTAAGTAAACTCCCTTTTGCATATGGCTACCCCTATGACAGTGAACTATATATACTTCAAGAATAAATTCTACCTTATAAGGTAATTTATACATTAATTTATTGTCTTGTATGGATTTGAAAATAATTTTTACACAAATTAGAGTGCAAATAAATATAATATTGGAGCTAATTTTTTAGATTTTTACTTTATAAAGTTGTTGAGTCACTTGCTACCCAATGGCCTTTCTAGGTGTAGGGACTTCGGTATGATCCGGGAAGTGCCGAAAACCGGGTATCGTGATTTCGTTGTCAAAATGTGACCTCCACTTTTTGTTGTTGTGTTGTGTTTTTAAAGATTTTTTTTTGCTAAAGTTAGTTTTGTTATTAAATTCTATTTCTGCCCTCAACTTAAAGCAGACATGTTTGTTGTTCACTTGACACTTTTCTTTGAGAAAAAGTTTGCCGATTTGACATTGAAAATTAATGGTAAATGATATCTAATTTGACTCCTTCATATTTTTTTTGTTTTGGGGGGGGGGGGAATGTAAGTTTAAAAAGAGAAAATACAAATTTTAGATGTAGGCATAAATGACAACATATCCAAAATGCATGAGGTTAGGACCCCAGCATGGTGAGAAATTTTTGTTCAAAATTTGTGTCACGTGTGTCCCAAAATTACCTATTATCGATAATGGATGTTTTAGTAATAAGTAACTTGATTTACACTGGACATCCAGCATATTACACACTAATAATTAATTTTGAAACAAAGCAACAATTTAATATTACATATACTTATTTATAATATTATTTATAATATTATCTGAAGCTTTTATTTTGAGGTATTAATTGGGTGAGTGGGATAAATAGCCTTAGTAGTAGTAGTATTACACTTATAGTAGGAAAAAAAATATATATATATATATAAATAAGTCACTAGGACTAGATTGTCTATAGACCTTTCATTTCGTAGCTACAACTAGATGAAGTTCTAATTATTCTTAGTGCACTAAAAATACTATTGTTAATGTCATTTAAAAAGATATTACCTGTCTTAATAGTTATTAAATTTGTATTTTAACCGAAAATATTTTTTTTTTAAGATTGGTTATAGTTATAGTATAGAAAATAATGTATATATTCTTTTTTTTATATTTCGAAAGCTGTATAGTATGTCTTATACTAATTTGGGTATAATAATAACTAATCATATTTTTTTGTGTTTGACAGAATGGCATTTCCATCAAAAAGCTACTACAAGACACATGACGTACATGACATTTTGGATGCCATAAATCCAGATGAGAGTGATTTGGATGATAATTCAACAGATGATGAAGATGAAGATTACAATCCAAATACTCAAATATCAGGTCAAGACAATGTCACAATTGATTCAGAGTCTGATGTTGATGAGCCAGAGCCATCTACATCCTCTAACTCTGCCAGAGGAAACAAAAAGGTGTCAGATGTATGGACTAAAGAAAAGTTTAATTCACCAGATTCAAAATTTAGAGACAGACGACTGGAACTACCAGATGATTATCAACTTCCATCCCCTCTTCAGTTTTTCAAAAACTTTCTGACAGATGATATGTTAGACTTATTAGTTGCAATGACTAAGCAGTATAGTATTGAACAATCTGGAAAATCATTTGACACCACCAAAAAATAAATTCAAAAGGTTATTGGCATGTTTCTTAGAATGGGTCTAGCAAAAATTCCTGGCATCCGATGTTATAGGGAAACTGACAAACGTTATGAACCTGTTGCTGGAGTTATGAGCAGAAATCGGTTTCAATTAATCCTCTCTGTTCTCCACTTTGTTGACAATAATTTGGTAACAGATGGAAATAAAAGAGATAAGCTATGGAAGGTTAGGCCATGGTTAGACAAATTTAGAAACATATGTCTAAAAATTGTGCCAGACGATAAAAACAGCATCGATGAAATGATGATTCCATTCAAAGGGAAATTCAGTAGGATAAAACAATATGATAAGGGAAAGCCACATCCTTGGGGCATCAAAGTCTAGGCCAGAACCAGTGCCAGTGGCATAATCTGTGACTTTGATGTCTACCAAGGCAACAAAGACAAAAAGGAAAAATGTTTGCTGGAGTTGGTGCTAATGTTGTTCTCAAACTTTGGTCATCATTGCCACAGAATATCCCAGGACAACCTCTACTAAATTACAAAGTCACTGCAGACAACTTTTTCACCGGTATGCCTCTTTTGGTAGAATGGGAGAAACTAGGTACAGTCAGGCCCAATCGCATTCCAGGAGTCAAACTAGAGCCTGACGCTGACATGAAGAAAAGAGGTTGAGGGACAATGGATCAGAGCATAGAAACAACATCTAAGGTGGTTGCAGTCCGCTGGTATGATACCAGAGCTGTATTCACATTTTGTGGTCAGGGTCCTACTAATACTGTCAGTAGATGGGATAAAGTTAGAGGTAACCATATACAAGTTCAGCGACCTGCTGTCATCAAGTTATACCATGAAACTTTGGGAGGCGGGGACCTTCATGACTGCTATATAGCAAAGAACTCATATAGAATGAAATCAAAGCGGTGGTATCTTTACATATATTGGCAAACTATTCGTTTGATGATAGTAAATGTCTGGCTTTCCTATCACCGTGCATGTCAGTTGATTGGACAGACAAAAAAAAGAAACTATGAATCAGCGAACCTTTCAAGCGAGGCTTACATCACTTCTAATTCAAATGAATGCCTCTAACGATATGAAACGTGGACGACCATCACTTGAATTCATTGCAGAATGTCAACTAAAGAAAAGAAAGTTTCCACAACTGATGCCAGAGCCAGTAGTTAGAACAGACGGCTACTATCACTTCCCCATCAAAAGTGATACGCTTCAAAGATGCAAATTGCTCAGAAAAAAACTAACAACCTATGTGAAAAATGCAATGTTTACCTTTGCTTCACTGAGCAAAGATATTGCTTAAGGTGTTTTCACATTGATTTGTAATACATTATTACATTAAAATTAACTTTTAACCATAACTTTAGTATTTTATTGTTGTGAATGAAAGAGTGAATTGTATACGTGAAATGCCCGGTGGGTCACCAGTGGAACAAAATGAAAACGTAGGTCAAGGTCCCATGATACAAAAATTGATAATAGATAATTAATTCTTGACACAAAGTATGCATGTACACCAAAGGAAATAATTTTCCAACCATTAAAACATATTGTGGGTTAATTGGAAAAATATGTTTACTCTACTCCCAGTAAACAATGCATAGCGCGGTTAAAAGTAAAAATGAGGAGGCTAACACATATGACAAGAGTAAGTAAGAAAATCCAATATGCATTTAAAACGACGATATACACGAGTAACATATTTGAGATGTGCGACAATATTTCTACTCTACTAGTTAAAGAAAAAACTAGTGGTCTCATCAATGTTATATTTGCTGATGTCATAAAACTCCAATTAATTATTTGTAATTTTTGTGTGGTGAAATGACTTTTATATAAGGTGGTGTAGGAACAACTCTCTGATGAGTGTCACACCTGTTTGCGTCTAGGGGTATTTGGTTGTGTCGTTTTCATTCGCCAAGGAGCATAATTACATCACTCAGTTTACCTTAACCACCAAATACTTCATAACACCATTTAGTAAATGAAATGAACTTATTTATTTGCATGTATCTAAAGATATGGAATAATAGTGAAGCATATGCAAAACAACATGATAGTTTGTATCGGCTTGTAATGATAAATGTTTATCACATCGCACTCTATTGCTCTCTATAATTAACTGTGTTAAACATTGATCAAAATTATTTTTTTAATTATGCTAGATTTCGGATGGAAAAACGTTGCTTTGGGAAAGTGGCAGTGTTATCCAGGTTAAATCTTTGATTCATTTATTTTGTTATACATAAGGCCTAGTTCCTTTTGGCAGGTTTCATTTTTTGGAGACATACAACTCAGCAAACTAAAAGACACGATGCTAGGGGTGTGGTGGAGACGTATGTATCTGAAAAAAATGCGCGATCAGGGAACAACCTGTAAACATACTTTTAGTTTAATTTTTTGCACAGCATAATGAAAGTTGTATCAAAGTTTGTCTCAATCATTAAGAATAAATATTTAAACGTCCATTGTCACAGCGAATACATCTTAATGGTAATATTTGGAATACGCGTACTTTGTATTATAATGTTGACGTAGCTAATTTAAAACTATTTCGGGAAATTATTTTTGGAATTCAATTATAATAATACAAATACATTACTTTATAACCATATATTATATAATACAATATATTTACCAGATGTATTTCCTTTGTGCATTTGATGGAAGCAAATAGATTTCAGTTTAAAAAGTTCACAATACAAAAACACCACCATTTCATTTAATCTGATATCCCCCACCCCACCCATAATAAAGTCAGCTTTACATTTAAATTACATTACTTTAATGCTGAGCACACGTAAGACATAATCAATAATAAAACAATCAATTTAGCTCTAACCTGCTAGTATACATGTCCCTTAATTAGTATGGATCACTGTACGAACTTCGGTATGTCAATTTTGCAAGATCCTTTATTAAAATGTTTACCTTTGGAAATTTGAAGCCCAACTTACTTACTTATGCCCAACTTACTTTTCCCGCCTAGGACATAGTCCTTCTACTAGAGTTTTCAATGTTCCAACTTTTTTATCCCCAGGGCTCAAGTGTTCCCGAGCTCAGCGACGAAGCCAGAGAGTGTTCAATATTCGACGTTTTTCAAAAATCCGAATTAACAAGGACTTTATATGATCTATTACTACCCTCTCACAAAGCCTACTTTTATTTGAGCAATCTTTGTCTTTTTACTTCACATAAGGGATTCAAGAAAAAAAATCAACATATGAAACGTATAAAAGATATGTATGATCTAATGTGAAACCGTCCGGTCAATATCGTCATGTGATTTGTCAGTTTAATCTGATGAGATCAATAACCCTAACAGTGATGAAGCTTTGACCCATTGGCATATTTAAAGTTCTGATAAGATGAATAACGCTAACATTGATCAAGCTTTAGGCGAGGTAGCTTATTTGAGGTCCTAATAAGATGAATAACGCTGATATTGATGAAGCTTTCCACTGGTTGGCATATTAGAAGTCCTATAAGATGAATAACGCAAAGATTAATGAAGCTTTACCCCGTTTGGCATATTTGGAGTCCTATAAAATGAATAACGCTAATATTGATAAAGTTTTGGACCGGTTGGCATATTAGAAGTCCTTATAACACGAATAACGCTAATATTGATGAAGCTTTAGACCGGTTGGCATATTAGAAATCTTATAACACGAATAACGCTAAAAATTGATGAAGCTTTAGACCGGTTGGCATATTAGAAGTACAAGAGAAAAATGTTTTACGGGTCAACATTCATTTGTCAAGTTTAAGATTTCATTTCACACACTTCTAAAAACACAATAACCTTAAATTAGAGCTCTTCTTTTTAAGATCTATCTTGACTTATCCCCTCAATTTAAAAACACAATGACCTTAAATTAGAGCTCTTCTTTTTAAGATCTATCTTGACTTATCCCCTCAATTTAAAAACACAATGACCTTAAATTAGAGCTCTTCTTTTTAAGATCTATCTTGACTTATCCCCTCAATTTAAAAACAACACAATTAGCTATTCTGTATAATCTAAGATTTACACCGTGTACATCATTGCAGCGGCGGGTGTCCGAAAATGTGGTGGTGTCATTAGGAGTTTACCGCACCTTGGGGTAAATTAATGGAAAAATAATGATATTTTTTTTTTTTTAAATATTCCCGTTGATATCCAATATAATGGGAGAAATATATGCAGGAACAAATGGAACTATAAGTAACCTATCAGAAAATGTATTTAATAGTAAACTATATATTTAATTTGCCGGAAGAAAATCAAATATAAATATTAAAGATAAAGTCATGTAGGTGCCTGTGATAAACGTGATTTTTTGTTCTGTTTTTTGGGTGGCTTTATTTTGGTTGGTTTAATTGTGGTGTTATCAACATCAGCAAGCCTCTAGGCAAAGATGAGATTGTAAACGTGTATTAAATCTCTTATTTTTTGTTTTAAAATTCGCTATATTAAAGAATAAATTTAGTGATTATGTATTTTTGGAAAAAACACAAAGAGAGGCAACCTTTAAAAGGCCGTGCTCTTTTCAGAATCTTACACTTAGTCCCCTTTTAGAGCGTTCTTTAACACTAAATTGTAATTCCAAACAAGAAAAGTATAAACATAAAAAGCCGTGAAATATGAGAATATGCAAAATAGTTCTTTAATATTTCAATTATTTACCATTTAGCTATAGTTTACATTATGTTGATGTAATATTTGTGATAAATATTTTTTTAAAAATAATTCTTTTCTGAACTTGTTATGGTCGCAAATATTGTTCATGTGGATGTTCATGAACAAAGCATTTGAGTTTGATAATTTGTAAGAGAGATATCATTTTTTAATAGTTTTTTTTATATAAGACACACCAATAGAAATAGACAAAGGTAAATTCATGCAACACCAACTTTCTCCAATTTGGTCAATGTCATTTTGCATGTCTTCATTTCACGACAGCTTTAGATTATTAAATTAAACAAAAACACTCATTGAAAATAACATATCAAACAAACTCGTTTGATCACTAAACTTAAACTTTATATAATTCATACAAAAACAGAAGTCATGTTTAAAAAAATATTTTTAGTATAATTTACACATAAACTTAAACAAACAGTTATGACATTTTTGTATGATGAAGTTTGATTGACGTGAATCTCAACTATTAGATCTTTTACACGATGGTCATTTTTTTTTTCCTGTAGAGCTTCATCGTTGACATTTTTCAGAAGGGCGATGAACTGATAATATCCACTCCTTTGGGGGTACCATTTAATAATGTATCTTTATACATATTTTATAATTAATATTTGTAGGCTAAAACAACACTATAGATCTTATGTGAAATGTTGTATATCGGCCTAGCTTGGCAGGAAAAGCCTTTAAAGTCCGTAATAAAATATCAGTTGATTTAATATAATAATATCAAATCCATTCATGGTCGTCGATACTTTAAAAAGGTTAAGACATACGGTCTTTGAAAAAAGTTTAATGTGACACCATTTTAATTTTAACTTTATTATCTGAAGGATTATTACGTGGCCCCCTTCTCCATGATAACTAAATCGGTTTGTTCTATGTTTTTTTGTTTTTTTTTAACAAATACCATTAATTAAACATCTACATATCCTAGTGTTTAGCGATCGCTATATTTTTTTTTTAAAATTCGATAGTATACATATTATGTCTTCAATTAGTTATGTTTAGAGATAACTTATTCACGTCTATAACGATGTTAGTTTTTTTTTAAACATTGTTAAATAATTTTAACAATAATACATTATGGATTAATGGGAAAATGTTTAAAATAAAATTGTAATTTTAATATTTGACATGAACTGTTTGAATGGCGAGGGATCGAAATAATTTATCTTCAATGAAGGCTTGGACAATTGCTTTTACTATATGCACTGCCGATATGCACTTGGTCGCCAAATTAGAATTGATAATTTAAATAATGATACTTAGGAATAGTAGTTTTAAAATATTTAATTCGAAAATGATAATAAACAGCTGGCCTTATAAGGCAAAAACCTAAATTGAAGTACACATTTTTTTATATAAACGTTTCACATTTGAAGCTGAATATACCGTATTTGAACGTATAAATATTTAATTATTGACAAGATAATCATTTCTACAAAATTTTCAGTTTCTTGTAGAGTGATGGAATGCAGTGGTGTTCTGACATGAACATATATATTTTTTTTAAAATACAATTATTTTCCATGTTTTAAACACCATCCGACTGTGACTCAGCGTTATCCCCAATTGACTTCATCAAATCAAAGACAAATGTACAATTATTGATGAGAATACTTTGGCAGTGATGAGATGTGCCTTGAATGTGTACGTTAGGAAAAGGCGCGATTAAGCCGTTGAATTAATAGCTAATCGTATTTTTAACCGATTTTCTTCTTCTTCTTTATTTTGAGGGCCCACGATCAATGAATTGTTCATTCTGGCTTTTATTTTAACAGGACAAATTTTAAATTTTATTCCATCATATGTCTTAATTATTTTATAGGGCCCCTTATCTCGGGCATTTCAAAAACGAGTTACGCATCAAATGGGCCCCACCGGGACATCTCTTTTTAATAACTGATAAAGAATTATAGGTATTTTTATTTTTTTTTAAAATTGTATAGTATTCATATATTATAATCTAGAATGTTCCATTTCTATATTGTTCATCGTGGATCTATAGTTTGTTTTAAAAGATTATAAAATGTTAGTTTAGTTTTGTTGATTTCTATACTTTACACGGGATTTTTCAGTATAGTTCAGTTATGTTTTTTATAAGTTTCATGAACATTTTGGAATTGGTATTTTAATTTAGATATTTGTATGTATTCGTTATAACATTCTAATTCTGATAGTGCACTTTGCTGCATCCATGTAATGGCTTATGTGTAATGCTTTTGGAAACGATGCGGCCATCCTAACCGCTCCTCGCGAGTGTCAATGCACCCTTAAAACTCTCCATTGACAACGAGTCCACGGCGGCATCGTCCAGTTGGTTCCAAGCAATTATTGTTCGTGGGAAGATGATTGTTTTTTCTTATTTGACTGTGTTACGCCGAGGCACGGTGAAGCATTTACCATAGTTCCGGATGTAACTGCTCACGGAGTTGTCAGAGTTGAAGTCAGTGTTTATTGAGCGTTTGGCCCTGATTAAACGACATGGTTTCTGTGGGGTGATATCCGTGTTAGCTGGAATGGCCGAGCCAATCCCCGTGACCACTTTATATTAGAATGTTAGACGGATCTTTTCTCGTCAGTTCTCTTTAAATGTCTTCATTATGTTAATAATATTTGCACAACTTAACTTTCAAAACGTTTCCTCGAATTTAATGGCAATATATACTTGGCTATTGTTGGAACTATTACCCATGACGTCATTTGCGTGTTTATTTAATATTTGTGCAGGAGTCATTCCTGTTTATTTCATTGTTATAGGAAGTGATGATGACGTGTTTCCTATTAAATTTTTAATTGGTTGATTATTTATAATTTTAAAGTATCATTGGTTGGCTAATTAACATATTTTATTTTCGCCAACATCTTTTTGTCCATCATGTAGGCCTAATGCCGGCAGTCATGCTAAAATTATTTATTTTTTTTATTTGGAACCTGCAATAAAGTGTAAAAGTGTATTTCATGAAACTGTAAGTTGAGTTTTAATTAGTTCTTTGTTTAAGAATTATTTTTGGCTTCCCCACTTTCAATACCAAAATCAGAAACAAAAAAAAATTATCTGAGGAGGAGAGACCCCCTCCCAAGACCCTTCCCCCATTTTAATTAACAAAATCATAAACAAATAAATTGTCTGGGGAGGGGTCACCCATACCCAGAACCCCTCCCCAATGTAAAAATAGAGAAAATAAGAAAACAGTTGATCCATAAACCTAACCCAAAGCCTCAAGCCATAAGTAATCAGTCGTAAAAACACATGAAATTTGAAAATGAAAGAAAACCCCCCAAAAAATGGCAAAAAAGAAGCAAAAAATAATTCTTAAACAAATAAATAATTAAAACCCAACTTACAGTTTCATAAAATACACTTTTACACACTGTATTGCACAAATAATTGGAGCACAACTGCCGGCATTAGGCCAACATGTTGAACTACATTTCGCCCGTCATCTTGGTTGACATCGTCTGTGACCATCTAACGGATCATGTCAACAAAGATGGTGGCCATGCTGGGGAAACCACGGGTATCTCTCTTAACATTTACCATATACTTCACATCAACTGCATTCATCGACGATTACAAGAAGAATTCATTCCATTTCCAACACTTTCATGTGATGTATCGAAATATGAGCATGGTTTGACCGACTCTGTTGGGCAAACCATTGACGATGGATATCAATCAAAATATTGTTATATTGACAATTTTTTTTTGTGTGTAATTAATATAATCCATGAGAGCATTTTTTTAAAAACTCAGTTCCCGTCAGCAAAATCCAACATTTGGTCTACCTTATCTTTGGAGCTCTGCTGTTTCTCAAAACTTTACAGCCTTGTGTCTACATAATGATTTAAAAGAAGTAATAAAAAATAATTAACAACGCATGTCCTCCAATACACACGCCTCGTGGATTAAATTCACCACTTGAAAAATCAATACAATCACGGTTTCGGTCAGAAGGTTGTAAGTAACCGAAAAGGCTTACAGATCGTTGACAGCTCACAGAATCATGGTCAGGAGTAGGTAATTCGCAAAAAATGGACAGGAGACAGGTAACTCGAGGATACTGAACCGTTCATAGGCAAATAGATGCTTGTCAGTGCGTAGGTTAATCGCCGAGAATAAATTGGTAACTTCCCAAAGCTGGACAGTGTTTAGTCAACTTGTCAAACTAAAAAGGACGTTAGCAACTCACTAATAGCTGACAGTGCGTTAGGAGACTAATTGATTCAGAGCCATACTATCTAACCAGCTCTTCCTTGATACACGGAGGCAACAGTGTTAGTTAATTACAATCCTCGACAATGAGTAAATTATATATTACGTCCAAAAAAAAAAAAGAGTTGTTAAAAAAATGTTTGTAAGAACTCCATTACTAAATATAAATAGTTTAACACTTTTGAATAAGATTTCAATATTGTATTTAAAAAAAATGATAATTGATGCATGTATCTATGTCATCAGAACAGGAACTCAAAATTAAAATAATGTATATTATTATTTTAAAATTTCAGCATAAGACAGTCGAAGTAAAGTATGTTACAAAATGTTCACAATAAGTATACCTATCCAGTTAATAAGATATTGCGTGTAATAAAATAGTTAACAATCAAGAGAATAAATCATGTAAATTTTGAAAAAAAGCGAATAATAAAAAACCAAAACCCTAAAATAAGAAACATACTTATATCAGTTGCGCCAAACATTTACTCACAAACATTTTAACAAGTAAAATGGTTTGAATTTAATTACGATATATTCATCTACAAAACCATATGCAACAAATCCTTTCATTGTCTATACTGTTGCAACACAAGTGAAATATTTGTTTTTCTGAAAGGTTTAAGTATTGAAAAAAAAATTAAATTAAAAACTTTCCATGTTTCAATAAACGCTTTTGCAAGTAGGTCATTGTTATTTGAAGGTCCATTTTTTCAGCAATCTACTGGGTACACTAAGTAATACTTGGGACAGCAGTGTTTCATACATTTCTTCTGTTGACGCCTAACTTGATCACCTACAAATGTCTAGGTCCCTATGTTGTCCACTATTTATGACACTATTATTATGTAAGGAAATATTTGCCATTTATTAATTTTTTTATTTGAATATATCTGTTCGAAATGCAATGTGGATCAATGAAATATTTTTTTAACAATACATTTGCAAAAACAGAACAATGGGGAGAGGGGGGGCGTAGAATTGACAGAGCAAATTACAATTCAGAAATACTGAAGTTAGAAGGTGAATTGAAAGGTAAAACACATGTACATCTAACTGAGTAAGAATGGAACCCCCCCCCCCCACACCCTCTAAACAAACTCTCAAAATGATATCAACTGTTTTAAATATTAGAATGTTGTTAATACTCTTAGTATAAGATATTTAAAAAAAAAAAAAAAATTACAATTCAGAAATACTGAAGTTAGAAGGTGAATTGAAAGGTAAAACCCATGTACATCTAACTGAGTAAGAATGGAACCCCCCCCCCCACACCCTCTAAACAAACTCTCGAAATGCTATCCACTGTTTTAAATATTAGTATGTTGTTAATACTCTTAGTATAAGATATTTAAAAAAAAAAAACTATTGAATTATAAAATATCTTCATAGCCTCCTCTTGGCAAGATGTAGACATTCACTTATGGGTCTATATTAATACCAGGTTGCATTTTGTCCTATGAGGCTTATTGGTATTCACCAAGCGGTCAATTTAAACTGGATTGCTCTTGAATTGTTGAGATTAAATCAATATGATGTATAAAAGATATATATATAATAGTTTATATTTTGTTGTGGTTGTTGATATTTTGTTGTCTCAAAACCTGTAAAATATGGTTCAGATAAAGCAATGAAAAAATATTAAGTAAATACAAATATAATTAAATTTAAAATTAAATTGAAGCATTTACAGTGTCTGATAGGATTATTAGACTAAATTCATATTACACATTTAAATGAGCAAAACAAAATGTTATGGCAAGCGTTTTTAAACAATAGTGTCAACTTAATGAAAGTAAACAAATATTTTTTTTTTTAAAAACTCTTTTAAAACCAGTTACCGCAACTACTGGTTATTTACACGTGTAGTTTTTTTTAAATTGTACCTACAGTAAAGTGATATAGTGATAGAAAAAGAATAGTATATACGGCTGTTCTCCCGACGCATCTCTATGCCCGTGAAAAGTGAACAGTCTACCAACGCCATGCAAGAATGCTGAACCACATTCATACAACAAGACTCAGAAAATTCCTCAACATTAAATGGCAGGAAAGGGTCCCAGACACTGAGGTGCTCACACGGGCAGGTCTCCCCACTAAGGGATCTTCACAATCTTAGTAAAGTCCCAGCTTCAATGGAAGGGACATGTTGTGAGAATGTTAGATGACCCTCTGCCCAAAAGAATTTTCTAGTGTGAGCTTGAACAAGGAAAGTGGCTTGTTGGTGGGCAGAAATAACGCTTTATAGGCAACATAAAAGTCTCACTGAAAGCGTTCAACATAAACCCAGACACGTGGGAGGAACAAGCAAAGGATCCAACTTCATGGCGTTCCAATTTACATAGGGGCTCAAGTGCAACATGAAGTTGGCAAAACAGGGGCTGCAGAGCGTAAGAAACATGCAAGGAAGGCCAGGTCTGACTCTGCTCCCGGAGATGCGCCATCATTCCCCTGCACCTACTGCACAAGAGAATTTCGTGCCAGAGTCGGCCTCATTAGCCATCTGCGCACCCACAGACAGAACCAGTACTAACTATGATGATTAAAGTGGTCATGGTCGACTCCCGACTGATGAACAACCACACACACACACACACACATATATATATATATATATATATATATATAT
>CAXITT010000440.1:266963-318396 GCA_964033795.1 Lymnaea stagnalis
TATATATATATATATATATTTCAATTTATAGATTCCAAATACTAAGCAGAGCGAAGATATAACACAACAAATAGATACAGCAATGAAAAATTTTTTAAATTAGGAAAAAAAACACTTCAAGCGGGGTCACAATAAAAGGAATTGTTAATAATATTATATCAAATAAACGTACAAATTAAAAAAACAACACTGTACTCAAATTAAAAGCCTTAACTTGATTGATCTTATATCAGGCTGAAATCTCACCTGTATAACTAATGCAACATTAAATTATCTTTAAATGCCTTAAAACACAACTGTCATGAACTAGAATATCAATATTAAACTATTTTTAAACTCTAAAAACAAATACAGATAATTTAGTTAAGTTTTTAACATAAAATAACGTGATTGTTTTTAGGTTATTGAACCACTATTGAGATTATATTTTTTTTAAAGGCCTTCCCTGCAAGGTTAAGAATAGAAATGAAAAACTTAAATGGGTGTGACAATAGAAAAATGTATATAGTAAAGACTACTAGTAGAATTAATTTATTGGCTTCCATTAATGAGGTTAAGACAAATGTTTAGTTGATGAACAGCGCACTACTACATTTAACCCAAAATACAGGCTTAGTGACCCAGTTTACTTTGTAAATGTCCCAAATTATAAAGTATGCATTATTATCTTAATCGTTAAATGTAAAAAGACTGATTTTCCATCAGCAATCCAAGCTCATTGAACAAACATATTCTGCGATGTTGACCTTAACCAAAGAGGAAAATTAAATTGTATAACTTTAAGCAACATTACTACATTAGGCATTACCACTTTAAATATGACAACTGACTTTAGTAATAAAACTGTGTTTTTTTATTTTCAAAACAGATTCAATCAAAACTTTGAGAACTTTTTGAAACATATTTCATTCTCCAGCAACAAAGTGAATAAATCTGTGCAAGATTCTTGACAACTGCAAGCTTAAAGTGTCCTGCATATTCTTAAAAATATTAAAAGAACACATTCCACTTTTGAATATTTTTAGACAGTGATTTTATAGATGACGTAGTTTTAGCAACCAAGAGTATAATTTTAAATGTACGAATGCTAAAAGAACAAAAAAAATATTTCACCTGCACCTGGATTTATCGCACTCGTTGACCTTGGATGGCCCTTAGCAGAGAATAGGGAAACTCATAAATCAAACCCGGAGAAGGGGATCCGTAGGCGTTTTGACAGTAAGACGATAAATATTTCCTAAAAAACCTGTGACGTTGAAATAATAAAGAGCACAGTGATACACCAAACATCAAGTAATTCACTTCAAAAAAATCAACTCTATTGTGTTCTAAGTCTAGTTGTCTTGACCAAGTCTTGTCATTTAAACAAAATGGCAAGGACGAGAGAGTGATAAATCCGAATTGAACTACTCTAATTCACTTTAAACAAAATATAGATTTAGTCAAGTTTACTTCTCAAATCGAAGCACAGGACTTTACTGCATTTGAAGGGAGAAAAACAATAATAATTACAATAAAAATTGCTTACCAATTTTTAGTAGTAGTTGTAGTAAATACTTTTTTGACACTTTTACTGTCATATTAAGTGGTGGGTATCTTGTTCGACTTCACATACTCTAAGCTCTCAACGTGTCGTCTTAGCATGCTATACTTGTCTTCTCTTCATTTAAAAATACAATATATTTTTTAAAAAACGTCATGTTCTAGGCTTAACGCGATAAGACTAGAGACTTTCTGTAGCATAAAAAAGAGTAGTTAGAAAAGTAAGTTGTGTGCACTACTTTATGTAAAAAATGTAATTTATATTTTAACCTATCCAACAATCAAGCTTATCAGAAAGTCAATAAATGGCGTATGCCCATTATGTTTATAATATCCCATTTTAAAGAATATGGCTATTAAAAACTTACAAACCGATTTTCACCATTCCTTCTGAGGCAAGCTGTCAAGTCCAATTAAAACTTTATAAATTATCCAGTTTAAACTATAGGCTAGATAAAGTATCATTATATTTTATTAAAGGCACATTTAAATTTTGTTTACCATTATTCTCGCATGAACATTGACAGGAAGAACCATGACCATAGCTGGTATAGGTCAAATTTTAATTTCAATTTATTCAAAATAAAGTATATTAAAATAATACAATAAAACAAATTTGCAATTGGTTTTTAAAAAGCCTTACCTGTTACACCGCTATTCAAATCTGCTAAAGCAAGGAAATTTACGCAAACGAAGAATCGAGGCCAGCAGCTCGGGGTCTCGTAATATCAAAAATTAGAATCATGTGATTAATCGGACATTGTCAAATAATTATTTCTTCAATTAGTTTGATTAACCGATTTTTTTGTTAAATGTTTAGTTTTTACAGTGCCAAACAAGTTTCAATTATTTCAAAAATTTAGGTATGCTATTTATTTTCTATTAAATATGTTTAGAAATATATAAAACATGAAGTAAAAATACATATGTAGAATAATTTGCTAATTTTTTTTTTAAAATTGTGTCTATGCAACAAAGGTCAATATTAGTATTTCTCTTCATTAACTCTCCATATCCATTTACTATAAATACTACTATTCAACTACTTGCTATTGCTCCTACAGAACAGAAACAGACCAAGAAAACATTAGAATAGCGTCTAAAAAGCTATAACTATGAATACACAAACAGTTTTGTGTGTGTTTTTGTTTGAATGCTTAATATTAAACTTAAATTATAAGTTTTTGTTGTGTAGAAATTATACATTTGAAAGTTACTTAATTGAAGTAACGAGCCATACCTTTAGACAAATCCATACATAGAAAAGGATATCTTGCGTAACAAGGATAGTCATGTAAAAATTCCATTCTCTCAATAAGAATACAGTCTTCATCACCAGATGATGGCTGATCGTCGTCCCATAGGATAGATCCACTATCTATTGTTGCATTATTTGAGATCCATAGAAATGTTCCTTCCATGTCAATATCATTAGCACCAACCCAAACTGTAAGATAAGAAGACGCTCATGACGTGTTGAACCGAGATGTAAAGAAATGTCTTAACAATATCTACATTTTAAAAACAAATACTTTTGAAAAAATGGAACTTGCTTAGTAATACAATATTATATATATGTTTTTTTTCATTTTGTCAAAATATTACATTTGACATATTTTTTTTTAATACAGTATACCAGAGATATTTAGTCGAAAGCTTGATTGAATGAATTTCAATTGGTCCTTTGATTCAATTTTAGCTAACACAGTTCCACTCTTCTCACAATCAGCCTGTTGAGAAAATTATGTAATTTACATTGGCTTACAATATTAAAATATGTTAGGAAAAATCAACTAACATTAACCCTGGCTTACCAATTTTAAGTTAACATTAACATCTGAAAGGACAAGAACACTGATCTAAATAATTAATCACATTTCACATTTCTCTTCTTTAAAAGAGCAAAACAAAAAAAAAAAAAAAAAAAAAAAAAAAAAAAAAAAAAAAAAAAAAATTCATTTAATTTACCAATGCATGCAAATTATACATTGTTTATGTAATACTAAAACCCTTTTTAAAAACATCATTTTTTAAATAATAATTTTATTTTGAAATTAGAAAGATAAACAAAGAAAATAAAAAAAACTAATGAACATTACATTTTCTCGATGGGATCAATTTTTGAGATTGGTGAAAACTGATATTTTCTCAATGAACTCAACTTTTATTCAAATAGGACTATATATTTTTGTACGGTTTTGAAACTTATTACACTATCCCTCCAATACTTTATCAAAAATGGATACAATGCTTTCTCTGGAAGTTAGCTTTAAATAGATTGTCGATTATTACTTAGCACAACATTTATGTTTATTATACATACTCTCTAGATATATGTAAGAACGTGCTAAGCTGACCACGAGGCGCTAAAAATACTAAATAGTATCACATTTCTTTTCTTAAAAACAATGATAATAATAATAATTTTTTTTTTACTAAAATCGACTCACTTTCAATAGGATAAGATACAAAAAACTGTTCATTGCATGTAAGTGTATGTTGACGTATTAATTTTGATTAATGTTGCCGATTTGGGTACCATTGCCATTGCATGCAAGTATATGTTAACGTATTAATAATGCCATTTTGATTCCACCACCGACAGTTATGTGAAGTTCCTAAAAATCAGCTCTTGACAAACATGAAATGACTCAGCTTGTCAGTGTCCCGATACAGAAGTGGGGTCACATCCTAGATTGGCTAGTTATCAGAGAGGACCGCGCAGCTATGATCCGCAACCTCATTATTGCAGACAAACTGATCTCTGATCACTTCCAATATTTTTTTACTTTGACTTGATAAAGCCAGGGCGCCGTCAGCGCACAGTCCCAACCTGCGAACACCGAAATATAGACCTAGTGGCCTTCATATGTCACGTAGCTGCCTCAGGCGCACTCCAGAGGTATTTTAGACAAACATGCACCATTGTCCACACGGTGTGTTACGGACCGCCCTTCCGCCCCATGGCTCACGCCCGAAATAAAGGACGCGAAGCACAAGCGGCGACGTCCAGCAAGCAAATAGCGGAAGTTGAGATTGACCGCGCACAGACAAATCTTAGTTGATTGCAAGGAAACAAACTAAGAAGTTTGTCCTTTCAGCTAGGATTGAATGTGTCAGTCACCATAGTTTAGATTAGTAGGGACTAATCAATTGATAAAATACAGTTCACGGGCGTTTACAAAAAGTAGGTGTAACTACAAAGGTATTAAATTACATATAAAAACTGGTATCTATATATGTTACAATATTTTAAACTATATTTGAAAAAAAACAAAAACAATAACAACAACAAACCCCACCCCCACAACCCCCCCAAAAAAACAAACAAACAAAGAAACAAAAAAAAAAAAAAAAAAAAAAAAAAAAAAAAAAAAAAAAAAAAAAAAAAAAAAAAAAACAAAAAAAAAAACAAAAAAAAAAAAAACAATAACATTCGTGTACGTTTAAAAAAAATACCTTTGCTTCATGCCATGTTTTTGGTTTACGGTTTAATATAAGGCAACTTCCATACGCAAAAATTTGGTCTTGGCCGTTACAGGTATGATACTCTAAAATAGAAAGTTTAAAATATAAAAGATACTATTAAAAAATCGTATGAAAATATCACTTCAGATAAAGGCAAATACATGTTAATCTCTTCCATTGCTTTAAGTTCTCTTCTTTGATATGAGAGAAAACAATCATACATCTTTGTGGCGCTGGAGAACATGTGGGGCTTTTGCCTGCCTCGTTACTTCCTTCCACTCAGACCATCCAACCATCCCTTTGGCGCTAAAGCCAGTATAGAGCTTTGGCCTGACTAACCACTTCCTTCCACTCAGACCTAACTAATGTTGTTCTTTGCCATGCTTGTATTTCCGGCTGTTGATGATCTTGTAAGACACAATCCATCTATATTTATGTCTCAGATAAATATAACCATGACTTTCAGCTTCTCAAGGGATCGTGATTCAAAATCCATTGTAATAATTCTCGAGTGGGCGTTGTCCGCTTAGACCAAAAAACGTATACAGATTAAACAGTTTTCAATAGTTTAGTCATAAATACCGTAAGCAATGATTTAGCATTAAAAATGAAATGTTAATAATTCAAATTTTAACAACAATGTTCCATTTATTTTGCAACATTTTATTTAGCGATAACCGGTGTTGATTATAGTTCCCCATTTGATCTGGATTAATTAGTATTGATTTTGTAACTCGTACTGTATTTAACACATGTTACGAGTTTAAGTTGCCAAAATTTGACAAAGAGTAATCAAGTATGTTGGACTAACCCTCTACCGTGACGAGGTAAGAATCCCTGATGATTTTAATTATCGTAGCTAATTTCTGAAAGTAGTCCAGGCGTTAATCTGAAAGAGAGGCTGGCGTGGGAACTCATGCGAATGAAAGGTACGTGTGTAGAAAAGACAATCTACTCCAATATCCCTCAAGTATGAAGACTTTTGTTAAGTTCGTTAGCAATACTAACTGAATATAATTGTGTTATTGATTGTTATAATTGTGCAATTAAATTAAACTGTAAAGATTAATAATGAACGCACTTTGAGTCTAGTTTTGTTATTCTTCTTAACTGGGGAATTATACCCTAGGCGACACCCGATTCACATATGTGCTACTAGACACTGTTGTCAAGAAATTTCATAACAGATTTATTTTACATCAGTGGCTGACAAACCAATAAATGGCTCCACGGGCCACATTTCTGAAACATTTTAACTGTTACGCTGCGAATGTAAGTACACGGAACACATAAAATGAACACAAACTAAATGATATATTATTATGTGTTAAGACAAAGACCCGAAGATACGCCAGTTCTTGAATTGGACGGCTATGTTGCACTTTGTCCGAGGTTTGTGGCCATTGTGAGATGTACTGAAAATGTACAGTTTATATGCTACTTTGACCGGCCCATTCATGAATTGCTGGGATCTCTCTGGTCAATATTCAAAATGCTAATGCAAGACTATTGACAAAGCTAACATATTCTGTGTAGGGTGTAAAAAAAAGAGAGTAAGTCAACCAATTCTTGTGGATACTTCCGCCGCGGTGTCTAAGTAATGTGTAGAATAAATAATGAAGCAGACGAAAGGTATGGATGGGAAATTATTTGTAGACTATATCATAATAAAAAAACAAATAAGGAACTAGGGGTCAGCACACCATGCTAATTTGCAAACTCGAGGGGGCAAATATAATAAAAAGAAAAGTCAGATGCGAAATTACCACCAGTGAAAGTGGGAGATAATGTGCGTACCCGTATTCCAGATGTTGACAGAGGTCGCGTTGATCCACGAAGAGCCCTTGCAGTTATTATAATCGTCGAGGGAGCTTACTAGAAGTTACGAACAGAACACTGCGTTTTTAAACAACTGTAACCCAGATGTGAGTTTTCCATAATGCACATGAAACTGCGCACATTGCTTTCGGTGGGAACAGAAGAAAGAAATCACTACAAGCCGTCCTTTCTTCACAATGAAAAAGCAGCGGTCAAGACGCCACTCGATTCGTTTGAACTACTAAGTGCTATAACAAATCGCTGCACATGTAAATATAACAAACTGCTGTTTAGTTTAAAGTGTCCCAAAAAAATTTCTTGTTGTAACAAGTGATGGTAATGATTGAAAATTTACAATCATAAAATAATTTTACGGATTTTGGGGTCCTAAACATTCAACTTGTTGTAACAAGTGATGGTAGAGATTAATCTTTCTTTTTTTTTAAATTATAAACTAATTTGACTGATTTTGGTAGTTTTGCATAATTAACAACCACGAATTGTGATTATCTTTACAAACACCCAAAATCTGCTCATGACCAGTTTTTTACGAGTTTGCCCCATGCCATTTCGCCAACTGGCTGGCAAAATCTCGAAATCAAGATACTGGCCGTTTCCCGATTTGGCCGTCACTTTCAATTTTGGCAAATTTTGGAACATATGTATCCATTTATTTTCAATACATGTAATACATTACTTACAATACACTCAGATAAATCCAACTAAACAATGTTATTTTTTCATATAATTTCTTGCAATTTTTTTTTGAAACGTTTTTCTTTGTAAAGAAAATAATAAATAAAAATCGACAACAATCCATAAAAATGAACGCGCGGGCCTTGAATTGCAATAATGCATTCTATCGACCACTTCATAACCATGTAACAAATTACTGTTATTGAATATTTAACTATGTTTTTTTTCAAGAAACAAAAAATGCAAAAGTAAATGCAAACAGTAACAAAATTTTGAAAATATCGGTGACTCGAAATGAACGAACATTAAAAAAAATTAATCAAATAATCAAATTCTAAACTTAATTTTATAATTTGCTTTGCAAATTTGAATAAATGCTTGATTTAACATTACACAAAAGAAGGAACAAAATTACCTTTAGACAAGTCCATACATAGGAAATCACATCTATCGCCACACGCGTTGTCATGTAAACGTCCCGCTTCCTTGAAAATAACACAATCTTTTTCATTATATCCTGGCTGATATGATCCCCATAGTCTAGAACCACGATCAAGTGTTGCATTATTTGAGATCCATTTAAATGTTCCTTCCAGGTCAATGTCATTAGCACCAACCCAAGCTGTAAGATAAGAAGACACTGATGACGTGTTTAACCTAGATGAAAAGGAATGCAGCATCATAAAATTAAATCCATTTTTATAATAAATTTTTTAAAATGTATTGTTCTCAAGAAATCTCATATTATATGATATTGTTTAAAGAGTAGTTAAGTATTATTATTACTACACATGTCTTGTATTCCTCCACAGTCAATGCATGGGCTCCCAGCGCTTTATAAACAAATATTTGTAATAATAGTATTACATTAAAACAGTTACAGAAATGTATTTTTTTTTTAAATATTTATTTTAAAAAAAAAGATATTAAATACCCATTACCTTAAAAAAACATAAGCGTTCAGAAATGTACGGGGATTCTATATTGTTTTAAATGATTGTATTTTGTATTTTTGCTCTGAGTAAATTAAAACAACAGTATACCATCTGTATTAAATTGAGCTTTAGACAAAATGATTTGAATCTGTTCCAGTGAAACAATTTGAGCTAGTACAGTTCCACTCATCTCACAGTCGACCTGTAGATAAAAGGTCAATAAGAAGAAAATATATAATTAATTGCGTTTTAAATTGTTAATAAAACACAACAAATGTTAGCTTTGTATTTTTATCATAGAATACTTTTCAAATTACATTTTATTCTTTTAAAAAGAAAAAGCACTTTCATCAAATTGATAATATAATGTAAAGGTAACTTTTAAACATACTTGTTAGTTTAAAAATGTCATTTAATTCATTTACTGCAGATAAAAATCATAGCCATATAACTCTCAAATAATTCTCTTGACACACATCAAAATAAAAACAAACTATTTGAACTTGCACATTTTTTTTTCATTTCGATAACAACGTCTCAAAATTTAATTATCTGACCATTTTTCTTTTTAAAGTCGTATAGTTTGAAATATTAAAAAAAAAAAAAAAAAAACTAGCCTTAACAATTCAATATATATTTTTCATTTCGATAACAAACTATCAAAATTTAATTATCTGACCATTTTTCTTTTAAAAGTCGTATAGTTTGAAATATTAAAAAAAAAAAAAAAACTAGCCTTAACAATTCAATATATCAAATTACTCATATAATTATATATTTTTGAGAAATAGAAAAATATCGTTAGAATAAAGTGTCTGGGACTAAAGAATTTTATTTAGTCTCAGGGACCAATATAAAGTTGTGGTTGTGCACATTAGGGGGCTAATCATCCGCAGGACGATTTATTTGTTTTATTTTTTTTAAAGTGGTTCTCCGAGGGATTCAGTTCCTTAATTTTACCCCATGTAACACAAAATGCACCTGAGAATAAAGGAATTAATTTGATAACTAATGGACCCACTTAGATACATAGTTATGCGGGTTAACAAATAGTGTGTGCACATTTTTACGTGGATGAAAAAAAGTTCTAAATCAAATGATTGTTCAGTCCTGAAAAATACGTTTTTTCATTTATTTTTACACATAAACATATGTTTTTAATGTGTTAAGATAAATTATCAGGTAATTATTTTTTATTTCTTTAATATCAAACAAAAATGTTATTTTATATTGTTGGAAGTCATTTAGAGAAAAATAATTATAGTTCAATTTGGCAAAAATAACTGCGCAAAAAAACTGATGTTCGAGTTTTCCTTAAAAATGTCGTTATGATTCAATAAAAATGATTATGATAATAAATTATTAATAAAAAAAGAATAGCACAAGTTTCAAATTCGGATAAGACTATTATAATAGTTTTTTTTTTAAATTCTTTGATATTTTATAATAAAAATACTGAAACATACACTAAAAATGGGTCATATTTAAAAAAAAAAAATATTTAAAGGTATTTGATATTCACAAAATTATTTTAAAAATCCCAATAATTTTTTTTCAGACTTTTGACGTATCTAAGTTGATTCTTGTAGTAAGGGTTATATGGTCAACCTAAATCATGTTCATATAAATTACTAGCTAAAGTAACTATAAATGATTTAAAAATGAACAAATAAAATTGAACCTTTTTAACGTTAGTTAAATTTTTTCCTCCAACTTTATTTTTCGTTTTTTAATATGAATATGTTTTAGAATTAAAAGAAACCTGACCTTTTATTATTAATTAAACTATTTTATCATACGCGACAACATAACACATCTTTGTAGTTTCAGCGACTTATTACAAAATGAATACATTTTTAGTTTTATGGAAAATGGGCGATATATTTTCTTAGAAAATTTTCTTTCTATAGTATGTGGACTAAGACATATCCCAATGTCAATTCATATAAGACATTATCTCTACAAAGGTGTATCAGTAATAACAAATATTTGTTTTATATATTTCATTAATTTTTTTTATTGGCTATGCGTAAAAAATGAACAACATATATTTCGATTTTTTAATATATTTTTTTGTAAATAATTTTAACAATAATAGTACCAAAAAAGAGATAGATTACCTTTGCATCTTGCCAATTTTTTTGTATACGATTTAAAGTCATGCAAGTTCCATTCATAAAAATTTGATCTTCACCTTTACAGGTAGAATATTCTAAAGTAGGAATTTCGAAACAAACATATAGATTAAAAAATGGCATGAAATTATCACTCCAGATAGAGGCAAATGTATTTGAAAATTATTCTTAAGTTACAATTTTTTTTTTTTGAAATGAGGAAAAAAAAAGTTTCCTTTATTAATAAGGAAGCCTGGAAGTACAATAATATCATATCCAAATATTGTAATGGAATATATTCTTTATTTCCGAACTTTTCATTATTTTTGGCTCAGACTAATATGACCGTGTCATTCAGCATCTGCCCAGGAATGTTAAGATATAATAAACCTTTATACAGTTTTTAAGGTGTCCCCTTATTAGAGTTTATTTCAGTTTTTTTCTTAAAATGACATTTTATTAATACAAAACCATTTGTTGATAATAATGATCTTTTATTTTGCAATTCAGTCTTACCAAAATCCCGTGTAATAAAAAATGCCCAGTAGAAATGTATTTATAGATTATGCAACACTTTCCCTATTTTACAAGCTAAAAGTGGTTGTGCAGTCCTAGCTAGTAAATATATGACTTTGTGTGACTGAACATCCACTGTGCCAGAGCCACTCAAGGGCAGTCAGCCAAAAAAAAACTACTACAAGAAACAACTAAAAACCTAATCATTGCCCCTTACTAAGTCCTTGTGTTGAATAATCATATTCCCGATTAACGTATACACTACTACACTCCCCTTTTTCGAGAAGGTTCATACCTAGAGTTGATTTAGATCAGGGGTCAGAAACCAAACCAAACATCTTCATTCGGTAAACTTTAACGGTGCGAACGTCATAACAACGGAATACGTTCAAATAATATTAAGATGAATAACGTACACGTATATTTAATTTCAATACCTGTAAATGAACCTAACAACATTAAAATGAAACAAAATTAATCTTAGTCTTGATTTTATTTTGATCAAGTTGAAACAAAATATTCTTGTTTACTTGTATTTAATACAAAATTAAAATAATATAAGGATTCATAAAAGTTAAGGAGCAGGAAACTCGGGTAGCAAAGTCGTCATTTTACGGTCGCTTTTTTGTAAGCCGTTATTCAGTTGTTGTTTTTTTATGTGTTTGATTATAATTTTATATTTATAAAAAAGGAGTTTGAAATAAGTTATTTTGAACGAATAAAAAAAAATTATGTAAAGATGAAAACGCGTATCTCGACCTCGGTTAATTCGCCCACACTGTTATGTCGACGTTTTTGAAGTGGAACCGCAAAATTATCTCTTTGTATTATTATTTTCTACTTGGTTATGTCTATTCTTACATTTCACTGAGCCCTGATATCTCGGGCACAAAAGGCGGTGAAATTTGCCTCTTTACGTTGGTTTTCTCAATCTCCTGACTGATCACTCGATTTTGAACTCCGCAAGAAGAACAATCAAACAAGAAATAAACAAAGTTTGCATAATCAAAATTAATTATTTATTTCTCATAATGCAGGTGTGAAAGACTCCTTAAAATTTACGTTGTAATGATCGTCCTCCTCGCGTGCACAAAACACTCTATAAAAATGTTAATTGCCATGGCCTTACGTAGACAAAGGGAACTTCATCGACATAGGACCACGTGACGTATCCACAATGACCGGTCACGGGCTTATGGTTTGTTTCCAGCATCTGAAAAATATATGGGCTCGCGCTGCTACGTAAATTACCTCAAATTATATATATATGTTTTTTGAAAAAAATGTATATATAACTGACATTTTGTAAGACATTCGTTAATAGAAAGTAGGTCATCAGAGTATTAGCCCAAGCAAGCTGTCCTAAAGCTAAGACTAAAATAATGACTTCACAAAATAAGTATTTTTAATATGAATAGTCTAGTCATATACAGGATACAGTATAAACAGTCAGTCTAAATGTCATATAAAGTAACCTAGACCTAATCTACACCTAAAATATAGTAGGCTTAGGCCATATTATCTATTAATTATTTTTGAATAAAATGATTAACTTAGGTACAGCCTAAAATGTAGGCTTTATTTAGTGTATTAGACTCATTCTCATATATTAACCGCATGAAGTACGTAAAGACATTTCAAGCAAATTTGTATCTATTGCCGCCATATTGGTTTTCGTTTATCTCGATCCTCCGCTCTCCCAACGCATTTCGGCAAACCTCTAGGCCGTCGACATAACCGGGTTCTATTGTAATTAAATACTTAAAAGAAAGACTTGCATTTTTGTTAACCACATTTACACAATCGATTAGTACTTCGGGGTTCGCTACCTTTAAAAGGTAATACATAAAATGTTTGTTTCTATAAATGATAAAAGAATATTCAAGGAAATTTGAAAACACATTGCAAAAAACAGATGAGAAAAATACATACACAAATTAAGTAAATATATTTTCTTTTTGAAAACAGAAGAAAACAATTAAACTAGAAAAACAGTTTAAAAAATATATATATTTAATTAGCCTTTGTTTTTTTAGTTTTAAATAAAGAATGTTTTTATATATTTTGTTATTAACGTTTTTTTCTATTTTTAACATTTTTTTTTTTTGAAAAATGAATAAACTTTATTACCTATTTTAATGTTATGATTTTAATATTTGATTCTATATTTTCTATAAATTCCTTTATCATAAAATAATACCGGAGCCACAATCACTCAGTCTTAGCACTCATTTTTTAATTTTTTTTTTCCTTAAGTTCCGACGATCATCTGGCGATGATATTTAAACCGTTACTGTGTTTTGCAAATTGAAACTGGTTTGATATTTTTTTATTTTTTTTTAAATTAAACGAATTTACTGAATGACAAGGAGTATACAAATAACAAATGAAACCTGCTGATAATACATTCTAGAAACTAAGTTATATTCTTTTTTAAACTTGAACAACCTTTTCACAATCAATGGAAATGTGGATAGAGCTAGAGCGCTATACATTATTTTTTTTAATGTATGTATCAAAACAAAATTATTTCAAAATGTAGTTTCGCGAAAGAGTATGTAATTATTTCATTTAAATATTAACTTAATATTTTGTAGCATGTATGACTCTGGCTTTTAACGTTGCTTATTTGAACGAACGAACCATACCTTTAGATAAATCCATACATAGAAAAGGATATCTTTCGTAACAAGAAGAGTCATGTAAAAGATCATTTCTCCTAAAAAGAACACAATCTTCATCACCATGTCCTGGCTGATTTCGGCCCCATAGGCTAGATCCACGATCCAGTGTTGTATTACTTGAGATCCATTGAAATTTTCCTTCCACGTCGATATCATTAGCACCAACCCAAACTGTAAGATGCGAATACACCGATGACATGATTAATTTAGGTCTTTAGAAAGATTGCATCAATATCAATTGTTATGTTAGCATCATGTTTTAACTATTTTAAAACTGCTTATAAAATACTTTATTTTAAATAAGCATGTGTCTTTCTTTGATATAATTTTGTGTCAAAGAAGATATTTTAAATAATTTTTTGTTATTTATGGTATATTTATTTACATTTTAAGTCAACTTGAACTATGGAAGGAATGAATTGTACCTGTTCCTTTGATTCAAATTGAGCTAACACAGTTCCACTCATCTCACAGTCTGCCTGTTGATAAAATGTATTGTAATTTAGAATGACAAACTCAATATTAAATACAATAATAAAATTATATTCAAATAAGCCTCTGCCTATGGACCACAAGTTAAAATTATAAAAGAAAAAATCTTAAATTTTAAAAAAACCGATATATTTTAGTGATTTGTCAAATTCAATATTGTCAAGCTGTGTTCTTGAAGATAACAACGATTCAATGTTTATGTTTTTCTAAATTTGAATTTTCTTTATTAATTTTATATTTAAAAATATTTATAAAAATATAGGCCTAAGTTTAAAAAATATTTATTCATTTTATTTATATGTGTCTAATTAATCATATATTTTATTTTCTATTAGAGAAGGCTATCAAACATTCACATCATTTCTAAAATTATGTTTGTGATAAATGTTTTCGTTGCGAAACGTTTTCAAATTGAATGAAAAGTACAGTTTTCTTTTTAAATCAACATAAATCAATACATGAATAAATATTTTAAGTGGTTTCAACAACTAATTACAATATGCATCCATTTGAACTTAACCAAAAAAGGATGAAATATTTTAGGTTATAATTACTTTCTTAACCTCAGCTACAACATAGTTTAGTGTCTTTGCTAATAAACTTACTTAAATAAAACATTTTTCAATAATCTCCAACAAATGTTTATATTTTTTTAATTTATCTAAATTATTTCTTAGCTTTGTTTACGTCCTTAAAACATACACTTTTTTTTTTAAACCGTATATATTTGTAAAAAAGTAAGACATATATATATATATATACAGATTTATATTTGTATTTACATATTATAAAAGACGTAACATATATATGTATAAATGAGCTATGCTGACCGTAACGCTAAAGAACCGATACGATTTAGATACGTTCGGATTCTTAAAGCAATCATAGTTAATGTTGGTTTTTGTTACGGAAATCGATTCAATTTAGATGCTCAAAACAATATTATATATCGGATTTTATTTGAGTAAAAGTTAAAATATTATTATAATAAATTACACATACATGTAAATTATTAACTCAGGAGCTATTTTAATCTTTTTTTTTTTTGTTAAAGTTATACAAAATAAAAGTAATTTAAAAAATTATAATCAAAAATTAAAAAGTAATAACATTTATCGTGAAAACCCAAACATAATATGTTTTTAATGCATTTTGTATTGCTTTTTTTAAAGTTGCGAAATAAATTTAAAATTAATTTGTTCTAAATAATCACGCAAATAACGTAATAGCGCGAATTGTCTATTTAGTCAAAGACAAAATTTCTCTGATTTGTTAACAATATGTATGTATTTATTTATAAAGTTTTACAAATACCTTTGCCTCCAGCCATGTTTTAGGATTAAGGTTAATTTTAAAACAACGTCCATTTATAAAAAATTGGTTTAGACCTTCACAGGTAGAACATACTGAAACAGAATTTTCAAAATATTATAAATGAATGTATATTTTGTTAATGTAGCACTGCAGATAAAAGGAATATATATTTGCATTTTCATTTATTTAATATTTATTTGATATCATAGAATACAATAATTTATGTAAAAGAGTATTTATAATTAAACATTGTTTTATGTACAAATATGGTAGTATAACAGATTGTTCAAAGGCCTTTTTCATATCAATTTATCGCTCAGACTAATGTGACATATTCATTTGGCTGCTCAAAGTGACGGAAAATCTTTTGATAATTTTTTACCGAATTCAAATTCAAGACAAAGTCAAGTGACCTCGGAATGTCTGAAGGACTCCTTGATAAAGAACATCATCTTAGGAGGTATAAAAAGTGACAACATCAGGGCTAGACTTATTAGAGAGTCTGACCGTACCCTCATGTGCAGGGAAGTGGAGACATTGGAGTGGCAGCTCAATCTAATGAGTGATTAAGACGATGTACATGCACTGATATCAGATTCAAGGATATCAAGAAGAACACGCGCAAAAACCAAAGTGCAATTATTGCAGCAACATAATATACTTTGAACATTTCCAGCATACTATCAATTCGGTCACAACTGTAGCAAACTGAATTTGTTTTCCTCTGTATGCAGGTAGAATCCTATTCGATTTGTTACCTTCGAAACAAAGGATCAAATTATCTCCAGTGAAGAAACGTTCCATTTTGGTAATGTTTCCTTACATTGACTTAGCAATGAGTGGAAATCGGAATTGGATCTTCAGGGCAGGCAAATATGCTTAAAACTGGGCTCTGGAGCGCAGGTGAACATTTTCCTTTACAGACTGTTTAGTGAGTTTCGAATGAAGAGTATTCATAAGTCAACAGCAAGGCTTAACACATAAAGTGGTGAACGATCGTCTGTGGTAGGCAAGACATTTATCTATGAAACTGTAAAGGAAAAAAAAAACCTGAGATGTGGGACTTTAAAATTATTTTCAAAAAACAATCCAAACAAATCACTGGACTGCAAGGTTGCCAGCAACTCAATCTTATAAAAAAGAGTGGATGTTATTGGAGATGAAAAATTGTCTTCCTTTACAGATGTATATATTGTTCTTAGTTTCATTGAAGAAGAGTACACTATCAAAATTGACTCTCTTTTTAGGCCAGTGGTACACGCTGCTAGAGATGTTTCAGGGGCATTGCGAGATATCTCAGGAAAGAAATTGAGTCATGGAAAATAAAGGTGTTATTGAGAAAGTGGATCGTCCCACCACATTGATCAAAGCGCAGGTTATTGTTAAAGAACGTATTTGTTTTATAATACGCCTTAATCCCAGAGACCTTAAAATTACCATTTAACAAGAACATTACCAATTACCCACTATTGAAGAAAAAAAGTAAAAGACTTAGTAGTAGCAAGGTTTTATTTGTGTTGGACTCAATTCAGTTTTTTTTGCTAATTATACTTGATAAAATTTGTACAGATCTTACAACTTTTAACACACATATGAAAGTTACGAGCTTATGGGATTACCTATCGGACTCAATTGCTCTGTAGTAGTATTTGCAAAAAGATTCCACCAGGTATTTAAAATTATTCAAGGGGTTAAAACTTACATAAACGAAATACTGAGCTCTGACAGAACAATAAATGAACACGATTAAGACTGATAAATGATCTTGATATTACCAGAGAGAAAGGGATCAAACTGAAACATTACAAATGCTGTCTACGAGTCATTTAAGTTTAATTTGGAGGGCACACAATTACGTATAGTGTAATACAACCTGATAACTGTAAGAGTAAGGCGATACCGCCTATGCCATGTCCCGCATGTCGCAAAGAGTTAGAAAGATTTTTATAAATAATTAATACTCATGGATTTATAATTTTTAACTTTATCAGACATAACCGCACCCTGCGAGGGTTGGGATAACGAGTGGGTCGGGCTGGAACAACACCAAAGTGCATTGGATCAACTGAAGACTTTAATCAGATCAGCTCAAATGCTAGTTTTCTATGACGACTCAAAGCCAGTCAAAGTATTATTGGATGCATTGCAAGATGGCCTTGGGGCAATCACAAGAAGGCCTTGGGGCATAATAGATTCAACGTGAGATACTAGTTGCTAATGCTTCCAGGTTTTTAACAGAGTGTGAACATGTGCTGAAATAGACAAAGAAATGTTTGCTGTAGATTTCAGAGTTCAACTCTTTTTATTACTACGTCTATATGCACTAGGTCACAATAGAGACTGATCACAAGCCATTGGAAGTGATCATCAAAAAGCCATCGTCCATGTACCACACAGGCTTCCTGAAATATGAATTAATTTTTAAATATAAGATTGGCAAAGAAATATTAATACCATACAACCTCTCACTAGAATCCCTACCAAGTCCATCAAATGATAAATTGGACACAAAGGTTAATCTAATAGTCAACAGTCTCCTTATTTCAGATGAAAAATTGAAAGTATATCAACAGGCAACAGTAGACGATGACTTTATAATACTTTTAAGGCAACATATTTTAGCAATATAGCTACTTAGATGATCTGAGTTTCCACAATAACTAAGAACATGTGCTGGATTCAATGAAGACCTCAGTGAAAGCATGTTTACTTTAGAAAGAACAGCGCATTATAATTTCGAAAATACTACAGAAATAAATTCGTAAGAGATTTCATCAAGGACAAAGGTGATAAAGGTTTGGTTAAAGGAAAAGAAGGACTTTTCTGGCCAGGAATGACATATAGTAGCAGTTCATAGACACTGTATTTAGCTGTTCCGATTGCAGTGAGTAAGACAAAATAAAATACTTTAATTGATGCAAACAAATGGAAATGATTTTAGACTACATTTTACATACACATTTCAGGACATAAATAAATACATATTTTAATGAAATACGCATTAACCAAACAAAAACAATTCAAACACAAGACATCTACATTAATTTATTTCAATAATGGAAAAAACATATTCAATTGAACTCCATTTGTCACAACCGGGACTTACTAGTTCTCATTTATAATTTTAATTTCTGAGGGAACAGGCTATTAAATTGGTACAGATTGTAAACTAAATAATTTTTATATCTGAATCTTTGAGTCCTTGCCCTAAGAGAAAGAACTCATCCTGAACGAGTCGATCTGTGATGAAGAGGGTGGGATTTATCATTCGATATTTTGTTTTAGTTGTACAATAACTTATTTCTTCAAATAGTTCTTCAAGTAAAGGATGTTTAGTTTGTGTTATGTGTCTAGCTTTCTTTCTTAGTCTCGTTATTCGATGTTTAGTAACAGACGATTAATTCCCACACCAGCTGGTAAAACTGAAATGAAGTACACTTCCAATTGAAGCACTATAGAGAAAGTTAACGACTTTTTTCTTTGCGCCCAAATTGTCAGTATTTTTAAGGTAGAAAAGACTTTCGTTAAATTTTCCAGACAGCATTTGCCCGTGCTCATGCCATATTAGCATATTATTAAGGGTGAAATCTAGGTACGTGTATGCCTTTACTTTCTCTATATTTTAATTATTTTTTTTTGTTGTTGTTGAGATCTATTAGCTGGTGTTTCCCCTTTCCGGAAATCAACAACAAAAATTTCCTTTGTTTCTGGGACATTCGGCAGCAGAACATTTTCATTGCACAAATTGATAACGTATGCAACTTAGTTGCGGTATAAGCCATTTCCCTTAGATAATAAGCCAACGATGGTGTATCATCCGCAAATTATATGATTGGAACTGTGTTGATTGAGCTATGAATATCATTGGTATATATTGTAAACAGTGTGACTGGGTGGCTGAATGGTCTAAACTGAAGTTCAATTCCAGCCAAAGGCCAGTCAAGCAAAAATATCGCACCGGACGGATTAGAATCGGCAACTCATCTAAAACAAGGAAACTCTGAATTCAAACCTGGAGTTTGAGTTCCGTAAGGCTCATATAATGACAATTTCTGAGACCCGTACCCATCCCTGGTCGTCTTGACGTAGAGTCTTGCCACTGGATATATATGGTGGGCCCGGACGAGAGAGTGAGGTTGACGCTGCGCAACTCTTCCTCACTTTAAACAAAAGTCATCCGCGCAAGTCATCAGTCACCGGACGACTCGATTCTCCTCGTCGATCTTCGACGGACGAACAAAATACAGGTTAAGCTAGAGAACGCAACCTTGTATCAAATTAAGAGGTCCCAGCAAAAACATCCCATGATAGCCCACTGAATGTCAACTCTTTCTTTGGAAACAATATGAGCTGATATTCTCCATTTTAATGCAAAAATTATGTACTTCTTGTTGCTTACTACTGCCGATTCTTTTAAATTAGTCTCATTTCGTCTCTCATAGTTTCTAATGTGATTATTCATATGAACTCTCTTTTTTCTCGCCAAGTCATTCCAAGAGAAGTATTAGTGTCAATGGATCCCGTTTTCTGTGATTATTGTCTCCATTTTTCAAAACAGTGGTGATTTAGTCACATTAATTCAAGTCCGAGATACAAACATTCGAGTGGCATGGCTGACCGATCAATACATACATTTTGGACCCTTTTAAAGAAATCTGAAGATCCATTTTGCCCTTATGGACTTACATCAGTACGGCTAATCATAAGAAGACGACTGAAATCATATCTACCATCTAGTTTAGCCTACCAAAATTCTAAATTTACAGACTTTACAAGAAAAAGCCAACATCTGTAACTGATGAGAAAACGATCAAAGGAGATATTGAAGCATGACAACAAAATTGACGGGCCTTCTACAGATTCAGCCTGGGAGCAGTGCTCTAATGCAGAACAGACCTCGAAGCTTAGGGAAGCCAGCAGCATGTGTATCAGAAGCCTCCACACCAAGGTCATACACTTACAAAGATCCAGATGGTATGACATATCGGCAAAATGAGAAAATTTTAAAACAGACATTTGTTTGTCAAAGCAGTAAGGCACCAGAAATACATTGCTATCACACAGATGTTGTTAAAGAGCCTGTAGCTTCGCTCATAGAGACATGTGAAATATACATAGTCATAAATGCATATTAGATAGCAATGCTTATTTAACTTGTATGACTAACGTAGTGGTAACTTAGCACTTTTATCGTGAATGGGAATGACCTAATATTTAGTAAAAGATATAGTTATCTTACCTTGGCTTGCAATCCAGACGTCAATGATCGCAAAAATATAGCAGATCTTCGTGATCATTTTCCCTGATCACCCTGACACTGTATTCAATGACAGTTTATAAAGTAAAAAATGTGAATTTTGAAGTCAGTATATGCACACGTATTTGCTAGTTGCTTGTCTGTGTGTGTTTTCTGATGTAGAGCATAATGCACTATGCTGTCTACTCACTAGAACAATAAAATACATGTTTTATATAGTCTCAAGGACATATGAGTGCATTATTTTATTTGCAGGGTTCAGTAGGTGAACTTGAAATTTACTTTAGATGTATCCTACAGATAACTTATCAAACATCTTGAGTGTTTACAAGTAAAAATGCTTGAAAATTTCCATCAAGATATGAACTGTTAACAAGTTTAGACACAACCATTAGTTAATGTAATTTCATACAGGAAGTTTATTATTTTTTTATGCATGTTGCTTGGTAGTTTGAAGCAGTGAGAGCAATCTTTTTGACACTCACGTATAAATAAATTCATAATTTAATTCATGGGGACAGCTAAATTCATAATTTTAGGCTTAGGGACAACACATATGTTTTTTTTTTTTTAAAACTATTGGTTTTAAACACATGTGTTTGAACTGGTGTGCTTTAGTTAGCTTATTTAACAGTTGGGTGTCAACCAGTGGGGTTAAAATGTTTTATTTGATGGGTGTGTTTTAACCAGTAGGCTTGAAACAGTTGGTATTATAGGTGAGTTTGAACCAGTGGGATTGTATCAGCTGGTTAACTGAGACTCTAAGATAAACTGATAATGTCAAATGTATACTATATGAGGATAAATACCGAAATCTGAATACGATTAATATTTCTGTTTATATCGATGAATGATATAAATACAGAGCAGGATTATACATTTAAAAAAAAAATCAACAAGAACTGAATATAACTTTTATTCGGAGGAAAGCAATAGTATCGGAATAAGGAGTACTATTATGCAGGCAATTGCAACGAATACTATGTCAACGTTATTGTTGAGATCATCTTCTAGGCTAAGAATAAAAGAGGTGTATAAATGTAACTTGTCATTATTGAAATGGAATCAAGATGAATACATAGAACAGGACATCAATATACGTTTAATTATGTTTTGATTATATATGTGTACTATCGTCATCACATTATTACACAATTTGTTGTAGCGCAGAATCATAACATGACCATTCCAAGATGGCTGCCTAAATCTTGTCAGTCATATCTCTGTATCTCTATAATATATCTCTATATATCAGACGAGCAAGAACAAAGTTATGCTTCTACACTCAGTAACTTCTTTGTATGTCCATCCTAGAGAACCATAATTGTATGTGTTAAACACATATGGAACTGTATTGTTCACGATACACATACAGCTGAATTGAATCTGTGAAATCGTAAGACTTACACTACTGGCATGTGTGAATGTTCACTACAAAAAAACGTCTTCGACATCTTGATGTCTACGTGGTCGGAAGTGGGCAGCAAGGCATATGCGATATTGAAAGAATACGTTTCATCACTAAACTATTGAAATATACATATACAAACTTAGTTTAATGTTCTTTCTTAAGATTATCTAACTTTTTATAAATTAAGTTTTATGCTCAATTTCCTATACAGAAAACTAACAATAAATTAGTACTTAGATAGCATGGACACATAATAGTGTTTTCTTGTAAAAATTATTTTCCGAAATTTGTTTATAAAAAAACAAACATCTAAAAGTGATTCATTTGGTTATACATTTAGTTTATAGTACTGCTTATTTAAATTATGTATTTGTGTTATAGTTGAAAGGGTTAAAACCAATTGTGTAACTTGGGGAATGAGGGTTTGATGATCGTATCCGTTGGCATCCTGACAAAGGAGCTTGCAACCAGAGCAGTTGGATTTAGATCACACTCACCACACAAAAAAGCCAACAAAGCAGTTTCATTTTATATGATACGTGACAACATAACGCCAACAGATCAGATGGGTTTAGATAGGACGATATGAAAATTAAACAATTTTACACCAAGCCATTGGTTTAGATAATTGTATACAGGAAGTTTAATTTTGTAGTAATTTTGCGCCATCAATTTGGACCTCATTGACAACTGAAGTCATAATTTAAGTCGTTCGGACAACTAAATTCATAATTTAAGTCATGCTGACAACTAAATTCATAATTTAAGTCATGCTGATAACTAAAGTCATAATTTAAGTCATGCTGATAACTAAATTCATAATTTAAGTCATGCTGATAACTAAAGCCATAATTTAAGTCATGCTGATAACTAAAGCCATAATTTAAGTCATGCTGATAACTAAATTCATAATTTAAGTCATGCTGATAACTAAAGTCATAATTTAAGTCATGCGGACAGCTAATATAAATTTTCAACAAAAAAATGTCAAAACAAAATACCTTGAAATAAAGGCTTTCAGAAAAGGCAAAAATAAAATGAAAAACATTTTTCAAAAAAATTCAGAGTTGTCACAGCCATTTGACTAAAAATCTGTAGGCGCACATACATTTCAATTTTTTTGTATGGCTTCACATTATTTTTAAGACGCATATTTAATCATGGAAATGCGAGTTTTACTATAGCCAAACATTATTTTTGTACAATCCCATAAAATGATTTTTTTTTGTGTAGTGAAATGCAATTAGTGTTTAACCTGCACACACATCTTTCTCAAAGAAATACGTTCAATTACGCCCACCGTATTTTAATCATATTACTAAAAAAACTTGTTTGTGTTTTTGTGTTTTTTTTTTTTTTTTTTTTTTTTTTTTTTTTTTTTTTTTTTTTTTTTTTTTTTTTAATTTGGATATTTTTGTAAAAAGGTATTTTAAAAATACATTTTTCATTGAGTTCGTTTTTAATTTTTAGTATTGGAAGATGTAATAGGAGATCAGTAAGTTGTTTGAATTTTTAATATGGGAAGCTGTAAAATGAGATTATTAACAGAATTTAAAATTCTAGTATTGGAAGATGGAATAGTATATCAGTCGATGGTTGATCTTTTAATATGGAAGCCGTAATTAGAGATTAGTAAAAGGTTTGAACTTTTTAGTATTGGAAGATGTAATAGGAGATTGATTAGTAAGACGGTTGAGCATTTCGTATTAAAAGATGTGATAGGAGATGAGTAAGTTGTTTGAATTTTTAATATGGGAAGCTGTAAAATGAGATTATTAACAGAATTTAAATTTTTAGTATTGGAAAATGGAATAGGATATCAGTAGGTGGTTGATCTATTACTTTGGAAGCTGTAATTAGCGATTAGTAAATGGTTTGAACTTTATTAGTATTGGAAGATGTGATAGGAGATCAGTAAAGGGTTAAACTTGTTAATACTGTAAGATGTAATAGGAAATTATTAAGAGGGTTGAACTTGTTGATACTGTAAGATGTAATAGGAAATTATTAAGAGGGTTGAACTTGTTGATACTGTAAGATGTAATAGGACAGTATTAAGAGGGTTGAACTTGTTGATACTGTAAGATGTAATAGGAAAGTATTAAGAGGGTTGAACTTGTTAATACTGTAAGATGTAATAGGAAAGTATTAAGAGGGTTGAACTTGTTAATACTGTAAGATGTAATAGGAAAGTATTAAGAGGGTTGAACTTGTTGATACTGTAAGATGTAATAGGAAAGTATTAAGAGGGTTGAACTTGTTGATACTGTAAGATGTAATAGGAAAGTATTAAGAGGGTTGAACTTGTTAATACTGTAAGATGTAATAGGACAGTATTAAGAGGGTTGAACTTGTTGATACTGTAAGATGTAATAGGAAAGTATTAAGAGGGTTGAACTTGTTGATACTGTAAGATGTAATAGGAAATTATTAAGAGGGTTGAACTTGTTGATACTGTAAGATGTAATAGGAAAGTATTAAGAGGGTTGAACTTGTTGATACTGTAAGATGTAATGGGAAAGTATTAAGAGGGTTGAACTTGTTGATACTGTAAGATGTAATAGGAAATTATTAAGAGGGTTGAACTTTTTGATACTGTAAGATGTAATAGGACAGTATTAAGAGGGTTGAACTTGTTGATACTGTAAGATGTAATAGGAAAGTATTAAGAGGGTTGAACTTTTTAATACTGTAAGATGTAATAGGACAGTATTAAGAGGGTTGAACTTGTTAATACTGTAAGATGTAATAGGAAAGTATTAAGAGGGTTGAACTTGTTAATACTGTAAGATGTAATAGGAAAGTATTAAGATGTTTGAACTTGTTGATACTGTAAGATGTAATAGGAAAGTATTAAGAGGGTTGAACTTGTTGATACTGTAAGATGTAATAGGAAAGTATTAAGAGGGTTGAACTTGTTAATACTGTAAGATGTAATAGGAAAGTATTAAGAGGGTTGAACTTGTTAATACTGTAAGATGTAATAGGAAAGTATTAAGAGGGTTGAACTTGTTGATACTGTAAGATGTAATAGGAAATTATTAAGAGGGTTGAAGCACATGACTTAAAAAAGCGTTTGCTGCATATAAAATAAAACTACGTAAAAGGCCAGCGGTGACCAATGTGTGGTCAATGGTGTTCTTGTCAATGATGATTGTTATTGGAAACAAGTAACACTGGGCAGGTAACATGATAGTGAATACATAATGTTCTAATCACATTCAGTTCCTAACATTTCCAACGTGGTCAATCATGTGTCAGCCTGATTATTAAAAAAAAAGGTTTATTGCTATCTGGGGTGCGTAAGTGTACAACATGTCCACTCAATTGAAGATTATGAAATGGTTCAACTTTGAGGTGCAAGATTTGATCCGCAGATGTCACTCAAGTTTCAGTGGAGATCGCTTGTGTCCTACTGATCAGGAAGGGTTGTATTGTCTTTTGGGGGTTGTGTAAGTACACAATGTTTTATCTTTAATGAAATTTGGAAGTGTGTCATATTTGAGATTCAAAATTTGAATGGCAGCACTCAACAACTTTTCATTGGATATCTCTTGTGATAAACTAATATTGAATAGTTTGAAAGGGGTGAATAAGCGGACACATTTTCAATTTAATAAGAGATTTTAAAGTGTTGTTTTTTTCTACTTTTTATCATAGTATACAATTTAAGATAACAGATAACAAATTCATAGAAGCAGGTTTAAAAAAATAAAATATCTCAGAAATGTACCAATTAGCCTATTATAATTGCTACTTATAATAATGTACAAGCTCATGGCAAACAGTATGTTACTGGTACAAAGCAGATTACATTAAAAAATAATATTTGAAAAATTGAGTGAAGAAATTATACACACAAAGAGATAGAGATATATTTCTAGCTTATTTTAAACAAAAATATAATTCAGCCTTAATAAAACAGAATTTATGCCACGTCAATTTATATTAAAACTAACACTTAAAAAGTATATATATATATATATATATATATATATATATATATATATATATATATATATATATATATATATATATTTATGTATAATATATATATATTTATTTATATATATACAAATATGTATCTATATCTATATAAACTTTCATTTGGATATATATATATATATATATTTATGTATAATATATATATATTTATTTATATATATACAAATATGTATCTATATCTATATAAACTTTCATTTGGGTTATCAAAAGTACTGTTGGTTCAAGTTAAAGGTTCAATATCTGAGAGATAGATCTATATTTTTGTTTTGTTCACAAGACAAACATCTAAAAAACAAATCTAAAATTAACACGAGGGATCTGTGTCCATTAAAAAATAACTTCAAACCCTTATTGTTTTAAAATAAATATATAATTTCAAATTAACCATGTTTAACATCCTTAAAACGTGAACACTTTTAAATATTTATAGTCAACCAGACACCAGTGAGTTTATGGCTATGCTGAAAGACGCAAAATAGGCAACATGCATAGGAAATACAAGAAAAAACATGCATAGGAAATACAACAAACAACATGTATACGAAATACAACAAAAAACATGTATAGGAAATACAACAAAAAACATGTATAGGAAATACAAAAACAATATGTATAGGAAATACGACAAACAGCATGTATAGGAAATACAAAAAAAACATGTATATCAATACAACAAACAACATGTATAGAAAATACAACAAGTAACATGTATAGGAAATACAAAAAACCAATATGTATAGGAAATTTTTTAAAAATGTATAGGAAATACAAAAAACAACATGTATAAGAAATAAAAAAACAAGATCTATAGGAAATACAACAAACAACATGTATAGGAAATACAACAAACAACATGTATAAGAAATACAACAAACAACATATATAGGAAATATAAAAAACAACATGTATAGGAAATATAACTAGCAACATATATAGGAAATACAACAAGCAATATGTGTAGGAAATACAACAAAAACATGTATAGGAAATACAACAAACAACATGTATAGGAAATACAACAAATAACATGTATAGGAAATACAAAAAACAAAATGTATAGGAAATGAAACAAACAACATGTATAGGAAATAAAACAACATGTATAGGAAATACAACAAACAACATGTATAGGAAATACAACAAACAACATGAATAGGAAATACAACAAACAACGTGAATAGGAAATGCCACAAAGAAAACCCTCTTATGTTAAAATATGTTTACAACTATCCAATTGTCAAACTGTCAACTTCCTTTTATTTCAAATCTCATACGTCTCGTAAAGTCTAACATTAAATTAACATTGTAGAAATTAAAAAGAAATGTATTTGAGAGCTTGACAAGAAAACACCATATCCAGTATATGACAAGGCATTCCTCTGACTAGTGTTGAGTGTTATAAAAGAGCACACTTTAAAAATAAAAAACAACACACAAAGTCACGGTGTTATCTAAGCTCATCAGCAGCGAAAGCCTCTTAAAACCACTTTAATTCTATAATCTCATCATCAACATTAATGTGCGATACTTCGTAGCGAAATACATTCATTGTGAGTAGAAAAGAAAGGGGTAACAAAAAAATGGGTCAACCGGAAACAATGAACACAAAAAAAAGTACCAACGCTTTGAGTAGACAATGGAAAAGTTTTGAAAAGAAACATCAGTTTGAACCAGTGGTCCTCAAAAAATTGGTTTAACAGTTGTGTTTGAAGCAGTTGGCGTCAATCAGTTGGGGTAGTAGGTGGGTTTGAACCAGTGGGCTTCAATTACTTAATTTTGCAGGTGGGTTTCAAACAATGGGTTCAATTAATTGCTTTATCAGGTCGGTATGATTGGGAAGATTTAACGCATGTGTGGATGAATGCAAGGCAGTGGTCATCTCTTGCATTTTAAACTGATCATTTCTGTGTCCAACGCACGGCTGTCTCGGAGGGATAGTTTTGGGATACATTGGTCTGAGCAAGTCCCGAATGTACGTTAGTGTGACGATCTGAGGCTGGACTTTGTAAAATTTCTTATATCGCAAAGCCGCCCTTGGTATCCCTTGTATAATAACTCCTTTCCCTCCCCTCAAGTTGCCCCGAAGTCGCTCTGCACGAGTGAGTTCCCTTGTGATATCACATTCCTGCACCAGTTCGCTCACCCCCCCCCCCCGAACATGCTATTTGAGTCAACCATCCCACCGAACAACCTTGAGGAAATAATACCATTCCCCCCCTCATTTTTGCCCTGTAGACAGCAAGGCGGAGTATCGTCCCTTGCTGGAAATGCATTGTCTAGACAGAGAACTCACGCCGAAGCCTGAAAAAGGATGGTCACCTCAGTCCGATTAACCTTAAGGGTTGAAGGTCAAACCCGCAACAGCGAAAGTGATTTTCATTGGATAGAAAATTGACCCCTTATGTGAATCACCCAATTGAACCATCAGCTAATCGTCATCGAACTCGAATAAATAGCCCGAACAAGCAAGATTCTGCCTTTTATGATCTGATCACTTGACGGTGAATGCTGGAAGGATCTGCACTCAGAACTTCGTCAGCATGATACATAACTGCATCCTAGGATATTAGCAAGTACATGACTTTAAGATCTGATCACTTGATTGTGGACGCTTGAAGTGATCTAGACTTAGCACTTCACTGGCGTGATACTTAACTTCAACTGCTACCTAGAGTACTAGTAAGTACGCAACCATGATTTTGGTATTGCACTTGTATTGTTCATTCGCTATGTCGCAATTATTCGATCGTGGTTGACCCTATTCTAATACTGCCTCTATTACTTTATATTGATATTATGAATTCTATTATTGCTTTTGCTGTGGGTTTCGACATGCCGCCATCCCATCATGGGGATGGTAGGTTGTTGTTCCAACACGCCCATGTCTCTTTTAACGAGATGACAATACGGACACTATGTACCTGTAGATATAATGATTGTTATTGATTCCATGTCCCATATTTCATTAATTAAAATGTTTGAGTGGTTTAACATTGTCGCGATGCAACATATGCTCCCGCCGACAATGTAAAGACTTATATTAAATCCACAAATTGGATGTATATATGTACTAGCTATGTCACCTTCCATACATCGATCTGAATTCGTTGCTGTTGGAACGGGACTTATCAGCGTATGGATATTCGCCTGGATACTTATCCAATTTTGTATTATTTTGCCTTTAGCCTGGTTTCTACTACTGGACCGACTTACCTCGAGCTGGAACTAGGGGATGATCTACATCCTACACCAAACTACCTGACAGCTAGGACTTCGAGATCCAGGGACTCTCACCACCACGATTTATCGCGGGAGAGTCATTTTCCCCTCGCAGACATCCCAAGGATTCTACGACCGGGAACTCCGACTTCGCTACGCTCAGAACAGCACCGAAGGCCGGAACAGGGACACTGCTTCTTGAACAGAAGGACTCCCACACTGTGTGATCCACCGAGACCATCACAGAATCTATAAAGGCTAAGTTTACCAAGAACGAGCATAGAACTTGAGCAATATAGCAATAGTAATGATGATACCGCCTGTATGTTAGGGACACTTGCTTTGTGTTAATATACTTTTCTAATTGGATGAAATCCGTTTGATGTATATACATTGAGCATCACGAGTGTTTCAAGTAGGAAGTTGTAAACATTATTGTGTAATAAATATTTGTAGTTAATTTCACATTTAACTAAGACTTCGTTTCAGTCTATACTATATGTATATAGATAGGTATTATGTCCGTGTGGTTATTCGGCTTAAATAACATATCCCTAGACAGAGTGCCAAGAGGAGGTCTCATACGAGAGACACTCTTCTCCAATAAGTCATAAGTCAGATCACCACAGTTAGTTAACATTTGATCCAGATCAGGATGTAGTATCATTGTATGACCAGGTATTATATTGTGGCTGTCATCCAGGTAAGATTCTGTAGTATTACCATTTCCGGCTACAACACTATAATAGTGTTCATTGTCATTCTCAGCTGAATAGTAATTATTCATATTGATCAAATAACCTAAATTGGAAATAAAAATGAAACATCTACGAGATATCAAAAAATATCTTAGAATAATTAAATCTTAACTCAATATGTAACATAAGCATGATATGCATGATTTATAACCATAGTTACTACAGTGTATCCATGTTCATTAAAATTCTCATTAGGGTAGTATGTAATAACATCAACTAAATGACGGAAATCAAAGATAAAAAATGATTCAACTGTAATACAAATAATCCCATAAGAATAATTAATAAGCTCATTATGTAACATAAGATATTTATGATTTATAACCATAGCCTGATAAAAAATATTTATCTTAAGGTCATAATTTAGACACAGATCGATACAGCTTACCCTTGCTCTCTTGCGTGTTCACTGGTGACCAACATTTCAAAAATAAAGTATACAATTAATAAAAAATAGATACATCTAGCACCGATTATTTTTGTTCCGTACATTTGTAAACATTTTTTTTTTAATTTTAATTTTTCTATGTTATAAACACTTTTAAAAACCAAACAAGTCATACCAATAAAATAATAATTAATCGTTCATACCTACGGGGGATGACGAAACTACATACTGAAAAAAATACAACACAGTTGAAACGATTAGGATTTTAGATTATATATGACTTAAGTTAACACAATATAAATGATAGTTACTATGTATGATATATGAGGACAAATAACTTAATCTGAATTATTTTTATGTTTTAGTACATATCAATCAATAATATAAATCCAGAGCAGAATTACACATTTAAAAAAAAAAGAAAAACAAAGATAAATTAGCAATATGTGAGTATACCTTTTATTCGTAGTAAAACAATTACTATCGAAATGAAGAGGAATACTATTCAGGCCATTGCAACTGATACTTTTTTTAAAGTTATTGCTTAGATCATCATCTGAAATAGGAATGAAATATATGTATAAATGTAACGTCTACATAATGAAATGCACAAAAATATGAATATAAGCAAACTAAGTAACTCGTTATGGATATTTTATTTTTTAAAAAACACATATTTCAGTAAAATGTGTTGCCTCTGTAGTTTTTTTTCCCCATGTCTTCACATACGTAGACAAAAGAAGATCAAAATTCGAAGGTGATGTTATTTTTGTAATTGTTTTATTACAACATGAATATAAATGAGTATTGTGCCTGTACTGGAGACTACCAATTGGTTTTAAAACGGACCTGACATTGAATCTAAAATATGGTCTTCAATGAGTTCAGACATAGCGTTTGTTATGAGATTTCGTCTATGGTCTGTAATAGGGTACGCCATGGGATCGTACTGGAGATCTGACATAAAATCCGACATAAGTTTTAGTATTGGATCTGAAATATGTTCTGAAATGTGGACTGGCATATGTTTTGTTATGTTACACAATTTTACATGTCCTTGGTAATGTTAATCACTTGACAGACAATGTTCCTCCTTGGCCAAAACTTTGTTTGGCTTGTCACATATGCTCTTCATTACATCATTTTGTTTTAGTAACGTATTATTGAGTCATTTAGTGAGTTTCTCAAATAATTGTCTATTTTTTCCAAGTGCCCTGGGATTTAAATAAACGGCTGGTTTTGATTAAAACTCAAATTACTCAACTTCGCTACACATTTTACTGGCTTTCATGATAAGGTAATATCATTTACCATCTGATTTTTATAAGTGTAATTAAATAATTTATTTAAATGTCTTATTAATTGTATTGTCATTGTTTGTATTTTTACATACGGTAAGATATGAATTATGTCATTTATTTCAGTAACGATTGTTCAATGTCAGTACTCAATAATCGAGTTTGTATTTCAATCTTAGAGAACAATGATGTTATGTGTTAAATACTTATTAAATTGTTCTGTACATTATACACACACTACGGAACTATATCAGTGATATAGTACTACGTAACTAAAGACATGTGTAATAAATGTATACTACAAATAATATTTCTAAATTTCTGGTATTTAAGGGCTAGTTAGTGGGAAGTAAGGGCTCGATGGTATTGAAAGAAGACTTGTCATCGCTAAACCATTTAATAAATACACAAACACATTTATTTTAAATGTATTTCCTTAGAATATCTTAGTTTTATTAAGAAATAATTCAACATTGCCCACCTTAGAGATAAGAGCAAAATAAGAAAGTTCTTGCTGCGGAGTTCTTGTTTGAAGACGATGCCGCTTTGGTATCTCACACAGCAGACGGTCGGCAGAGCCTCGTATCTAGCCTATCCGCTGCCTGCAAGAAGTTGGCCTGACAATTAGCCTAAATAAAACTAACACTATGGCACAGGGCGCTGACTCCCTCCCCACTATCGCCATTGACGACTGTGACTTGGATGCTGTTGATAGTTTCACATGTCTGGGATCCAGCATTTCAAGCACCCTCTCAATGGAGGATGAGATAACTGACACGATAGGGAAGGCTGCAACTGTAATGACCAGACTGAAGAAAAGAGTCTGGTAAAATTCCAAACTCACAACAAGAACCAAGCTGCAGTTATATCAGGCCTGTGTACTGAGCACACTCGTCTATGGATGAAAGTCATGGACCACATACTCGAAGCACGAAAGAAGGCTCAATGGCTTCCACCTCAGATGCCTGCGCCACATCCTTAACATTAATTGGCAAGACAAAGTCGCCAATACGGATGTCCTGTCCCAAACAAACATGTGTAGCGTCCCAGACATGTTAACCAAAAGATGCCTCCGCTGGCTTGGACACGTCAAGCGAATGCAACCTGGTCACTTACCAAAGGACGTGCTATTCAGTGAGCTGGCGACAGGGAAAAGGTCAGTTGGACGGCCTCGTCTGAGATACTTAGACTATGCAAAAGAGACAAGAAGTCGGCCAACATCGATTTCACAAACTGAGAGGACCTGGCAGAGGATAGATACACATGGCGGCACATATTGAAGGAAGGATCACTACATGCAAAGAAGCAAAACAGGGCGGAAACAGCTGCAAAAAGAGCGAGGTGGAAGGCCGGTAAATACGGCTCCACCGCGTTCGTGTGTGGGAAATGCAACAGAGACTGCCATTCGAGGATTGGTCTCACCAGCCACAGCAAGAGCTGCAAGCTATAAAGATAATATATCGTCTCCCGCAGGCGGAAAGATGCCATACATACAAACATTAAGATACAATTTGTGTTTAATTTCCGTAACACAAAATGCAAAGTACATTAGTGCCTAAATTTGACACATAATAGTGTTGTCTTTAAAAAAAAATCATACATAATTTATTTAACTTAAACATCTAAAACGTATTAATTTTGTTTAATCATTTATATTGAAGAACTGCTTATTTTAATTAAATATCTTTATCATGGTTCAGTTATATTCTGTAAAACTTGTAGGGAAATGGGGAGTTTGATGATCGCCTCGGTTGCCAGCAGAGCTGCCTTCTTTGGGTCAGATTTACCACCACAAAAAGCCAATAGAGAAGGTTGCTTAAGATAAGGTTTCTTTAGGCCTGGCTGCTACCAAAGCAAAGAAGACATCAATGCAAAAAAAAAAAGACTAGCAGCACTCCATAGAGAAATATTGAATGACGGAACTGTGAGTTGGCCGAAATAAAACTCAAGGATGAACTTTGAATTAATGAGTCATAAAATGAGCAAGAGCGAATTATCGTTTCCATTTTTTAACAACTTTATTCTAACTTGAACATCTCAAATCTAACAAATTGATAACAATTTCAGATAACGTTTTGTTTGTTTGTATATTTAGTACAAATATTTTTTTTAAAAACATTGTTAACATAAATTATAGTAGATGAAATCATGTATTTAAAATGGGTACTTAAAATGGTGTTCAGTATTCTGTCATCACTTTTTGTAGGACATCTTGTAATATATTTAAATTTGTAAGCTTTTTTTTTGGAGCCTCAAGTATTATTGGTATTGATTTAGTTCAAGAATTGAAATAAAATAAAGAAATGGATAATCACAATTTTCGACCAATTTCAGCTTTATTTCTATTGAATAATCATCCTCAAACTCCAAGGCCACACTATAGTTGCCATAATCTTCAAGTCCAATGTTTAAGATTGTTAAAAAAAAATGAAAATAAATCGTGTCAGGTAGGTTAGCTTCCATGTGATAGACATATTTGTGTTCATCTACTTGTGTTGGTCCAGGTTCTTTAGACAGTTGGATATTAATGAGTTTTTGTGTCTCAAAGTCGATAGTAAAGCAAAGTGAAACATTCACCTGGCTATTAACTTTAGCAGAAATGTCTTTTATTAAGTCATCATTTTTACACAGTTTACGAGAAACTAAAAAAAGAAATGTAAAAAAATGGTATTGCTACTTTTACAAACTCATCCATTTACATTGCATTTAGAAATTAAAAAACTCAAATTTTTTTTAAATTGTATTCGGAAAGAAATTAAAAAAAAAATAATGAAGTTCTTATTTTCAAAATTTCCTTTCACATTTCAACGTACACATTATTTAACCCACAATAATTCCTAACACACATATTTCAACTTACACTTGTAGACAAAAAGTTTAAACATGAAAACATCTAACAACAGACGTTTATCGTCTCTAGTGGAACAAGTGTATAATCTTTGGTCTCTGCACTGAACGTTTCGTATGGCGTAAGCTAAATGTGATTGGTTGTTTTTGGTGGACTTGGTAAATTCATTTTGTTTAATGGACAGATCAACTTTTTGGGAGTATTTGCTGTTGTTGAGCAGTTGATTGTCACTGATGAATTGATTTCAACAATCAATACTTCATTACGAGACACAGTCGTGTTGTTGATTGCTAGAGAATTGATGCCTAGACGAAAAATAATGGCAAGTTTTTTTTTTTTTTTTTTTTTTTTTTTTAATAAATGATCCTCAAAATCTTAAAATAAAATAAAATTACAATTTAATTTTAAAGACTTTAATAAAAGAGTACACAACCATAGCAATTTTAAAAAAAAGGAAAAACAATGAAATTTTTTATCCTCAAACTGAATGACAGATATTAGTTATCAATTTTTAGTAGACAAAAAAATGTCTTAATATCTTAAATATAAACATACAATAGTTGCACAAGTCCATAAGTTTAATGAAATGTATATTACGAGAGAAACCTTTATTTTTTGTAAAACAAATATAACAAAATAAATATACCGTAATATCAACAAAATAATTCTCCATATGAATAAATTATAGCCATTGAGATTTATTTTCTTCCAACTTAAACATACCACCATACAAGAACATGCATAGATAAGGATAACGCTGGTCACAAGGGACGTCATTCAGATGTTGTTTAGGTGTGTGTATAACAACACAATCCTATTCTTCCAAATGTGTACATCGGTTAGTTGGCTCCCCTGGATTCCATAGTGTAAATTCATCTTTATGTCTTCCTTCTATTTCAATGTCATTAGCGCCGATCCAAGCGTTGAATTTAAATACACGTGCATTTGTTTAGCAATATTAATACACATCAATACATTTAAAAATATAAAAGAATAAATACACATTTAAAAACAAAAATGAAAACAAAGCAAATATCTAAATTCCAAACGTTAGAAATACCTTTATGCATTTTTTGGGGGTTCAAAAATTTAAATATGGACCTTATTCTTGATAAATGATTTTATACAAAGTGAATAAACACTTTTTTTACATTGATCCGAATAGCAAAAAATAATTTTGTTAAAAATACTTAATTGTTTTTATATAAATAATTGTAAAATGGATTTCATCAACAAAAACAAAGTAATTTACTTGAATGAAAATTATATTTGTATATAATATATATATATATATATATATATATATATATATATATATATATATATATATATATATATATATATATATATATATATATATATATATACATATATACGTATATACATCATACATTATCTGCTTCATTTATGTGAATTTTTTTTTATATGGTTCTAATTTGGCTTTCAGATTTATGTAAAGCCAACGCACCTGCTTCCTGCTGACATCTAATCTGTAATTAAATATACATCTAAATAAATTAAAGAGCAAAATACAAAATTTACGCTTTAATCTTTTAATCTAAATTAATGTCATCGTTTAACGTCATCGCACAATTACTTATGTATCAAGAATTAGTTCCTGGTCTTAAAAACTCATGTTTTTTCACAGCCGTCTTCTGATTTGAACATATTTTAACATACAATGTACAACAATATTTGTATATGAAAGTTTTCTTCATATACTACTAAAAACTCTAAGAAAGATTGATAATGGTGGAGTGATGAAATAAGGTGAATGACCATTAAATTGTCTTCTATTTTAAAAAAAAATCATTATTTAAAGACAACAATATTTTATTTCATATAATATTAATTTTAATATGAACTTTTCCAACTGGCAGAAATTATCCTTTCCTAGCCATATATATGTATATATATGTATATATATTTTTTAAATATTTTAATAAACAAAAAATTTGCGTGTGACTAATTTATGATACAAAATATGTTACTGTTTACTTTACTTTAAAGCCAATCGTATGTTTGATCTTTAAAAGTGTACACAACCATTTTTTTATGCATTCGGTTTAAAAAAAAAAATTAAAAAAACACAAAAATAACTGTTATTACTTTTGAAAAACTATCCCATTTGTTGTAAAAAAATGGACATCTAAACATAGCAATAATATTTCACAATGAAAAACGATTTAATTTGTCAAGTTCGTTGTGTTTTTTTCTATGATTACTTTCTTGTAAAAATGTAACGCAATTACTTGTCAATCGTATGTATATTTCCTTAAATTAATGTAGTATAGTTTTCCGTTAGTCAAAAAATAAATGACTAAATAAATTTAGAGGCTAGCCTAGTTTATTTCCAATAATTTTATGTTCATAAAATTAACACAAAAACATCATTTCTAAAACAAAAACTAATTTTTTCTATTAAGTCGAATAGTTAATGGTTTAAATTAAAACCTTTTTACATATTAAAAAAAAATATTTTCTGTCAATCTTTGCATCAATTTTTATGTATTTTTTTAAATAGTCATTTATATCGTTATTCTCTATTAATGAAATTTTTTAACTAAGATAAAAAGCATTTTATTTTTTAATTACATAATTATCATAATTTATAATTCTTTTGAGGGATGTGGAATCAAATTTAAAACATCTACCTTTGCCTATTTCCAGTTAACATATTTGGTATACAATTTAAAATATCTTCCTTTGCCTCTTTCCAGTTAACATATTTGGTAAACAATTTAAAATATCTACCTTTGCCCCTTTTCCAGTTAACACATTTGGTATACAATTTAAAACATCTTCCTTTGCCTCTTTCCAGTTAACATATTTGGTATACAATTTAAAACATCTTCCTTTGCCTCTTTCCAGTTAACATATTTGGTATACAATTTAAAATATCTTCCTTTGCCTCTTTCCAGTTAACATATTTGGTATACAATTTAAAACATATTCCTTTGCCTCTTTCCAGTTAACATATTTGGTATACAATTTAAAACATATTCCTTTGCCTCTTTCCAGTTAACATATTTTTATACAATTTAAAACATATTCCTTTGCCTCTTTCCAGTTAACATATTTTGTATACAATTTAAAATATCTTCCTTTGCCTCTTTCCAGTTAACATATTTGGTAAACAATTTAAAATATCTACCTTTGCCCCTTTTCCAGTTAACATATTTGGTATACAATTTAAAACATCTACCTTTGCCTCTTTCCAGTTAACATATTTGGTATACAATTTAAAACATCTTCCTTTGCCTCTTTCCAGTTAACATATTTGGTATACAATTTAAAATATCTTCCTTTGCCTCTTTCCAGTTAACATATTTGGTATACAATTTAAAACATATTCCTTTGCCTCTTTCCAGTTAACATATTTGGTATACAATTTAAAACATATTCCTTTGCCTCTTTCCAGTTAACATATTTTTATACAATTTAAAACATATTCCTTTGCCTTTTTCCAGTTAACATATTTTGTATACACTTTAAAATATCTACCTTTGCCTCTTTTCCAGTTAACATATTTGGTATACAATTTAAAACATCTACCTTTGCCTCTTTCCAGTTAACATATTTGGTATACAATTTAAAATATCTTCCTTTGCCTCTTTCCAGTTAATATATTTTTATACAATTTAAAACATATTCCTTTGCCTCTTTCCAGTTAATATATTTTTATACAATTTAAAACATCTTCCTTTGCCTCTTTCCAGTTAACATATTTGGTATACAATTAAAAACATCTTCCTTTGCCTCTTTCCAGCCTCTTTCCAGTTAACATATTTTTAAAAATAACTTTACTTCAAAAGTTATAATAAAACTAAATTATTTATAATTCGTTTGTTTTCATTGGTGTAGATGTCAGGAATGAGTGAGTGTAATACAGGGACATCAATAACATCCACAGTAATAAATCTTTGGACATTGCAGTGTCAACAGCATACATATTGATATAGCTTTGGATAAAGCATTTTAAACAGAATACATATTAATAGAACTTTGCAAATTGTTATTATCATGAATTAAAAACTCAGAAAATCAAATAATATATATTATTTATTCATGTTTGAGGTACTTTTATAATTTAATTAATTAAAATCAAAAATATTATTTATGCATATTTACATGAAGCTTAACATAATAAATTTATTTACATTTCATTTGGGCAACAAAATGAGTTGGACGGTTTGTGAATGACGTTAAACACAAAACACTCATAGCCTTCATTTTAATACTCATAAATCATTATAGACAACTATGTGCTAGATTTTTATAACTCTTTATAAATCATCTTTTACATCCTTATCATGTAATTGGGATTTATATATTACTTCTCTATTTCTACTCTGTAATTTTAAAAAATATATTTCGAGAACATCCCCTTTTGATTTAAAACAAACAACTTTTCAACACAGCTTCTCTTGCACATTACCTACTCAAAAAAACATTTTCATGTCTCCTACATTACTGAATCACAAAATACCCATATCTGGCTTCATTCATTTTCACAATAGCAACATCATTTTTATTTCTTGATGTTGGTATCGAGCTCACATTAGTTCTTCAATTTAAATCGCTCCCTATATTTTTTAACACTAAAACTCTTATTAGTTCGATTAATATGTGATTACTAATTTGATTGTGTCATAAATAATTTATATACATTATAATTTTTAATAGAACTTTTGTTTTTCTTTACTTATCATCTTTAGATCAAACTATTTGGTGTAGTTAAATGTGTGAACAAAACAGAAAAATGTATTCAATAATACAAGGGTTTGTAGGAAATACGTATATTGAAGGACTTGGACAGACAATAATTGAAGTTATTGAACCCTTATTTCTATTTAAAACAAAGAGCCATTTATTTAGAAGAAATTTACTGTTAAATTATTAGTCATAGTGTATGTAATTCGTATTTGGCTTATAAGGAAGTTATGAATGAAATTATCTAAGTGAAAATAAAACTACCATATAAACCATCAAGAATATGAAGAGCAAGCAGAGATAAAAGAAGATTAATTAATATAAAAATTAACATTTTAATTAAATAGTATAAAATGTTAAAGAAGAGGATCCACATAACAGTGGAAAAAATATATCTGGACTTTATATATTTTATAAAAATATATACATGTATGGTGTTTTTGCTTGACTGGGCGCTGGCTGGAATTGAACTCCAGACCACCAACTTGAGATATGTACAGTTTAGTCCACGTGGCCACCCAGCACACTTTATGATTACATATTGTACAATAAACAAATGTATCTCCCGAAAAAAAGGGGTTAATTAATTTTTAATGGGCTTCGAATTCATTGAAAAAAAAAGAAAGAAATGAATGAATATGTAAATACAAAGAGGAGCTTAAAATAAAATAACTTGCAGATAATGAGGCCACATATCTTAATCACATGTTACCGTAGGGAAAAATGTAATCTTTCAATGACATCCCAGAGCTTAAACATGTTACAGTAGTGAGAAAAGTAATACTTAAAAAAGTTTTTAAAAATGTATTTTTTTTAATTCAATTTTTTTAATCATTTTTTTTTTCAAAATTGAATTAATCTTTACAACCCTGTAACTTCAAGTCCAATCTCAGATCTGGTGTAGACAAGCAGAGTGTAAATATTTACCATCTTTAACAGTTCTTGATGTTTGACTTCTTACTTGGCAAGTTTGTCAGACCTTAACATTTCCTCAACTTAAAATACACTCTCAAGTAATCGTGATCAACATACAAGTCATCCAGGATGCTGTAACTATTTTTAAGTGTTTTGAAATTCAAACATCTCTTTGATTTTGTCTTGTTGCTGGTCTTGTAGTTACTGCTAGATCATTGATCACTTCATATGTGTTTAAATGTTCTCTTCCAAAAAATGAAACATCTAAGTCTTGTCTTACCGATGCAAGAGTATTCATGGTCATTTATATTTTTGTTAAGTGCTGAAAAACTTTAAAAAATTAAATGTGTATTTTACAAACTAATCAATAAATATTAATAAAGGACGTAACGTGAGTTATGAGTTTATTTAAATATATAATATCTTAGAAAATACAATTGTTTTGAATAGAATAGGAGAGATGAATGACAATGAAGAAAGATTTGCTGAACTATGTGCAACAATTAATCTAGACTTAGGCGGGAGCTTTTTCCAACACAGGAGGATACACAAGACCACATGTGTTTCAACGGATATCCAAATGATTAACCAAATAGATCATGTGTGACTTGGGGAAAAATTCAAGCAATCTCTCCAAGATATACATGTCAGAAAACGAGCTGACGTTGCCTTAGACCACAATCTTCTAGTGGCCAAACAGAGACTAAACTGAAAAGGCATTGCACTGAGCAGACAACATATAGCTTGCGCTATAACACCCCCCTCCTGAAAGATAAGGTAAAACATGAAGAGTTCAAGATCACTGTAACCAAACAGTTTCAAGTCCTACATGAAATGCTAAGGGACGTGGATGAGATGATCGATGAAAAGTGGCAATGTGTGAAGAAAGCAGTCAAATCAACATGTAAGGAAGTGGTGGGAAACAGGAAACATACACACATAGAATTGACAACAACAGAAACATTGAAGGTGATAGAAGAGAGAAAAGGGAAGAAGGCAGAAATTAACAACAGCCGTATACGAGCGCAGAAAGTTAGGGTCTTTTTTTTTGTAGACATTGTTGCCAAAGAAGCAGCCTACCAGGGGAACATGCGGGGAATAGTTAGCTAACATCAAGAAATGTCTGGGAAGTTCAGAACGCCAGATAGACTAGTGAAGGACAAAGATAATAAAAACATATTAAATGAGGAGCAAAAGAGAAGCAGATGCAAGTAACACTTCAAGTAACTTCTAAAGAGCGCAGCGCCAAGTAACCCACCAGTCATTGAGCCATCTCACAGTGGTTTTGGTTATTGTCTGAAACACGCCATCAAAAAACTTAGAAATTCAAGGCTGCAGGACCAGATGGCATCCCAGCATACGCACTAAAGACTGACGTGAACGTCAGTGTTGAGATGCTACACCCTCTTTTCATAAAGATCTGGTGGGAAGAACAGGTACCTTCTGAGTTAAAGGAGGGATACCTCAAGGAAATTTCAAAGAAGGGGAACTTAAGCTCCTGCTCAAAATATAGAGGGATCACCTTACTGTCCATCATAGGCAAAGTTTTCAATTGCTTACTACACAACAAAATGAAATGACCACTGCTGCGAGACCAACAAGCTGACTTCAACACAAACAGATCCTGTACATACCAAATTGCAACACTTCAAATTATCCTAGAGCAATCACTGAAATGGAACTCGCTTCTCTGCATCAATTTCATTGACTACAAGAAAGCCTTTGACCGTTTGAATAGGCAAATCCTTTGGAGATTGTTGATATATTATGGGGTGCCCCGGAAAGATACGAACTTAATCAAGAACTCCTATAAAGCGATGGCCTGTCGAGTTGTCCAGTGCTAACAGGTGACATATGCTTTCCAGGTGAAGAACGGTGTAAGACAAGGATGTTTTTTTCGCCCTTCCTGTTTCTATTAGCCTAGACTGCGTGATGAAAAAATCCACACAGCAGAAGCGGAATGGTATACAATGGACCTTGTGGGACCAGCTTGACGACCTCGATTTTGCTGATGACCTTGCCGTTTTCTCCCATACCCAACAACAGATACAGGGTAATACAATAACTGTTGCAGCCAATTCTGCACGTATTGTTCTTAATATATCCAAATTGAAGAGCACGATCCTCAAGGTCAATGTCACCAATAGAGCACCCATCAGGCTGGAAGAGAAAGCGCTTGAAAAGATGAGAGCTTTGTCTATCTTGGCAGCATCGTTGACAAGCAATGTTGTTCGTCCGTCGAAGTCGACAAGGACCATCGAATCATCCGGTTAGGGGCGGGCGGGGGGGGGGGGTTGGGATTACGGTGAGCTCTTAGGTGGCTTGTTAGACCGATCCTTGCTCGGAATAAAGGGGGGGGGGTTGGGATTACGGTGAGCTCTTAGGTGGCTTGTTAGACCGATCCTTGCTCGGAATAATCTATGACACAGTGGGCATGGAATAGTTGCTTCAGACGATGACCTAATGTTGCTCTTTCGGGACAAGCCTGCGTGTCTCAGCTGTGGTTATTCTCTTAGCTTCATGGGATTTAGCCCCCTTCTTGACAGCAGCTCTCCATCTGAGACGGATTCAAATGTCAAAATAGTGTTCTAAAGACACAGGCTGCCTTTCAACAACTCAAGAATGTCCGGGTCTCCAAACACTTGAGTAACAATCTATACATCAGAACATTAAACCTGTTCTACTATTTGGTATATGTAAATATGAAGAGAATCCAGTACATCATTAATAGCTGACTAAGAAAGATTCTCGGCATTCCCTTGTCTGACATAATTATCTACCAGAAACGCAGCGGACAAAAAAGAAGCCAGGAGAACACGAGATCCTACAGAGAAGATGGATAAGATCGGCCATACACTCAGGAAAACTCCCCACAGCATAACTAGACAAGCCTTGAACTGGAACCTCCAGTGAAAACGGAAAAGAGGAAGGCCGAGGACAACTTGATGCCGTGAAGTGGAAGCAGATACTAAGAAACTTGGTCACACTTGGGGGAAGCTGGAGAGTGTGGCTCAGGATCGTGATGCCTGGAGGATTCTTGTAGACGGCCTATGTCATAGACTCTTGTAGGAGGTATCCCAGACGTCGATGAAGATCGGCTTCTGTTTCTTTAGGACGAAGAGGCGAAAGAAGGAATGAGTTGAACAGTAAAATCTTCCAAGTTAAGAAATTAAAAAGCTTTTTAAATAATTAAAAACGTATAAAACACATTCTAATGTTTATACAATTGATACAATCATACGAGCTTCCATTTTATTGTCGCGCTCATGATTTCAAAATAACACAATACATTAACTTGCATTTATTCTCAAAAAAACAATATCAAACTTAATTTAATTATACATTAAAAGATGCATACTTTATTTAATTACAAAAATATACATTTAAAAAAAATTAATTAAAACAAATAATTACTATGTTCTTTTATTGGAGATTTTTTTTTTTTTTTTTTTTTTTTTTTTTTTTGTGGTTTTTTTTTTTTTTTTTTTTTTTTTTTTTGCAAAAGGAGATTTCAAAAAAAAATATATTTTTCTTAAAAAACGAACAACATTTTTAAAAAAGTTTTGAAAATTTGATTTAATCCATTTAATCTCATCAGCATTTAACACTATCCAACGACACCTTATGATATAGAAACTTTACTCGTTAGGTGTCAATTTAAATATTCAGGTTTGGAACTTTTTAACAAATCGACCACAATATGTCAAAGTAAATAATCAATTATCTCTATCCAGAGAAATAAGCACCGGGGCACCACAAGGCTGCGTTCTCTCTCCTGTACTATATACCATATATACAAATGATATCCAAAGCTCAAGTGACACCGTCCCAATCTTAAAATTTGCTGATGATACCACCGATGTTGGTTTAATATCTGATGGAGAGGGCCTATACCGCAACTTAGTTATAAGCTTTATCAATTGGTTTGATGAAAATTTTCTCCAGTTAAATGTCTCAAAATCAATGGCAATGGTTGTTGATTTCAGGAGGGGGAAACACCAGATTACAGATCTCTACATAAAAAATCAAAATGTTGAGAAAGTGGAGGCATACAAGTACTTAGGTGTCACCATTAATAATACGCTAATATGGCATGAACACTGCTAAATGCTGTATAAGAATTTCAACCAAAGACTGTTCTACTTCAATAAAACTGTACAATTTCGGCGTAAACAAGCAAGTCGTTGCTTTGGAAGCAGTTGGAAGCCTGCTTAATTTCACTATTACCTGCTGGTCTAGGACTTCAACGTCTAATATTAAACACCGCATAAACTGACTTATCAATAAAGCTAGGAACATGACACAAACTAAACATCCTTCATTTGAAGAACTATTTGAAGAAACATTTTTTGTAAAACTAAAAAAAATTTAGATGATACATCCCAGCCTCTTCATCCTAGATACTTAGGATCGGGCCGTTTGGGGCGAATTCTTTCCATCAGGGCGAAGACTGACAAAAATAAAAATTATTTTGTTCCCCAATCTGTACAAAATTACCTGCGTGCTTCCTCTGAAATCACACATCTGAATGAGAACTAATAAGTCCCCGATATGTGTAAGAGCACTCACTGAATGGCTGTTTTAAATAATTTATTATAAATGTCTTGTGTTCAAATTGTTTTATTTTTGTGCTGAAAATGTATAATGCAATCAAAAAACATTTCCATTTATTTGGATCAATAAAATAATCTTATCTTATCTAATCTTAGCATGTTTAAAAATCTTAGCATGTTTAAAAACTTTCCCAAGTTATTAAGGTGAAATATGTTTTAATTCATATTAATTTTCAATTCCCTGATAACTGGAATATATATGTGTGTGTCTAAATATATTAATACTCTGAAAGGCCAAAAGCCTCTTCCTTTTGATAATGTATAAAATAAAATCGTAAATAATGTTTATACAATACTTTGACTCTCCATGGCTGAAAATGATACTTGCTTTTCCAAGCTAAGAGGACAGACAATCAGTAAGACTACTTGAAGGATCATCACAATGATAAGGTATCCAGAATAATTAAAACTTTCTTCTTTCAGATTGTTACCTGAAATATAATTAAATATAAATAGTATTGATCATTTAAGGCAAATCGGAAATAATTTAAACTGAGATATGCTTGATGAAAAACTGTGCCATGATGGCACTCGGGATTGGTGGCCCTTTTCAATGAACTTAAATAGAGAGATACACGTTATTGTTATTTTTTTAATTATTATATTTTTGAAAATTTCTACAATTATTTTTTTCTCTGTTTAGTTCAATAGATACTTTTCCCCATTGCTTGTCGATTAACACCATTTTGCACTGGTGGGACTATAATTCCCGTGCATTGGTTTTTGACGCTTTTTCACACATGTCTAAGGTATTACAATAATACCTGCCATTTATCGCTAGGCCGTGCCACCAAAAGTCTTTTAGGCTCTGCCTTTGACGAGCTATACCTATGTGTGCTGATAAGCTATTATAATGGGCTTACGACCGTTGCTACGATCAGAAAACTCTCTAACGAAAAGTATATCTCTATATCTGAAGTGTAATGGCCTAACCACTTAATGTGTCTCCTAGCGTTCACATGCGTACATTTCAGTATGAAATCGTTTTGCTGTAACTTTCTAAACGTATCCTCGGTTACCTCTAGTTCTGTTATGTGGCTGGCTGGGCTTATATGGCTGTTTACCCGATCAACTGTTGACTGGTGTGGCTGGCTGGATTTATATGGCTGGATTACCCGGCCAACTGTTTATTGGTTTAGCTGCCTGGATTTTTATGGCTGGTTTACACGGCCAACTGTTGACTGGTGTGGCTGGCTGGGCTTATATGGCTGGTTTAGCCGGTCATCTGTTAACTGGTGTGGCTGGCTGGGCTTATATGGCTGGTTTAGCCGGTCATCTGTTGACTGGTTTGGCTGGCTGGGCTTAGATGGCTGTTGCACCCGACCAACTATTCACTGGTGTGGCTGGCTGGGTTTATATGGCTGGTTTACCCAACCAACTGTTGACTGGTTTGGCTGGTTGGGCTTAGATGGCTGGTTTACCCAAAAAACGTTTGACTGGTGTGGCTGGCTGGGCTTATATTGCTGATTTTAGCTGCCAATTGTGGGCTAGTAAGCCAACTAGTATGGCTTGTTTTACGGAAGGAACTCTGGATTGGAATGGCTAGGATGGTGGATATGAAGAGCTTTTGTTGCTGGTAGGGCTTATATGGCTGGTTTAGTCTCCAACGTTTGGCTTGTATGACTACTAATATCACCTGTTTAACGAGAGGACCTCTGGATTGGTATTGCTGAAATGGTTGGTCCGGCCCTCACTGTGATGAATGGTAGGCCGCATCATTGTAGAGGTTAGTTTCTCTAAGTTATAGCCAGACAAGAATGCTGTAAGTGTCTAGAGCACATTTCTTTCGAGCCCATGCATAACATGTATGCTCAATGTTTCCAATAACAGAAGCAAACGTGAGATTCCTTAGTTTTCTTAATATTTATTGGACGCACTATGCGTGACGGTGAAATAATGCATACGAAATAATCTTTAGAAAAAAAAAGACGTATCCAGAAATCTTTAACAGATTATAACATAATACAGTTAAACAATACCATGGCGAAAAAAAATTTCCTTTTCCGTCCACAAAAAAAATTACACTCAATCAACAGGACTCATCACTGTCCACTTAAAATTCCTCTTATCTCACACACTCTGTCAACATCACTCATCACTGTCCAGTTAACATTCCTCTTATTTCACACACTCTATCAACATCACTCATCACTGTCCAGTTAACATTCCTCTTATTTCACACACTCTGTCAACATCACTCATCACTGTCCAGTTAACATTCCTCTTATTTCACACACTCTATCAACATCACTCATCACTGTCCAGTTAACATTCCTCTTATTTCACACACTCTATCAACATCACTCACCACTGTCCACTTAAAATTCCTCTTATTTCACACACTCTGTCAACATCACTCATCACTGTCCACTTAAAATTCCTCTTATTTCACACACTCTTTTTCCTCACATGTTTCTTTTCCGACACACCGCCAGGGTCATACATGGCCGAGATGACTCGTGGGATGTTCTATTGTCCAAACTACAGTAAAAACCCCATAATCGCTCACTCAATATCAATACAATAGACACATAACAGAATCACTCGTTCTGATTGTGACAAACGGGAACATGTGAACTGGAAACAACCGGCAACGCGATCCCACAAATGACGGGATCAAATAGGGCAAAGGGAATCCAATCGGAGAACAGGAACCCAAAGGGAAACCACCGGTATCCAGATTTCCCCGAGATCGGGATCTCACTGTTTCAGGATTCCACGAGATCGGGATCTCACTGTTTCAGGATTCCACGAGATCGAGTTCTCACTGTTTCAGGATTACACGAGATCGGGATCTCACAGTTTCAGGATTCCACGAGATCGGGATCTCACTGTTTCAGGATTCCATGAGATTGGGATCCAAAGAGTATCAAGATCTGGACTGTATCGGGATTTAAATGGGAAACGTTATCACACTGGGAATATGATCCAATGAGATCGGGATACAACCTGGATCGGGATCCCACTGGTATCCATATCCCGCCGGGAAAAATTTCGCTCCGGAAATATGAACTGACCTGGTTCGGGATTACACCGGGAATCGGAATGCCGCTGTGATCGGAAACCCACAAGGATCAGGATCCCACAGTGTTCGTTATCCTACCGGGATCGTCGTCCAACCAGAATTTGGTTCACACCCAGATCGGGATACCGAAGGGATCGGAAAACAGCTGGGATCGGTATCAGAACGTGGTCGGGAGTTTTCGAGAAACCGGGATAACATTGAAAAACAGGATTCCATCAGGAAACTGGATCCCATTGAGATCGGATGGGGTTCACGATCCTAAAGGGAACGAAAGTAATTTTGTTTAATACAGGTGTGATTTTTAAAATCATCTATTTATGTTTTTTTTCTATTTTTTTTATTTCTTTAATAACTTTTAATATCAATGTTAATTTAAATGCTCTAAAATGTGTTGTTTTTCGTAATGCTATCTCTGGCAACGCCGGGTATAATTGATAGTAATACATCATGTTGATTCGCCCTTTATCTTAATAGTTGTTTTTTTTATTTTAAACAAAAGCTTATCTTGAACTTTTTTTCAGAAACATTTTTGCATTAATATTTAGTAGGCAATTATCGAATATTTTTCAAATTGCTAAGAGTAAACATTTTCTAAAATAAAGTAAAAATCTATTTACTTTGATGTTTGTAAAATGAAAAGAAAAATATTTTAATAAATTTAATTATTTTTCGTACACATTGGTGAATAGAATGCTCATACAAATATGTATATATATATATATATATATACATATATATATATATATATATATATATATATATATATGTGTGTGTACATATAATTTAAATTTCCAATGACAGTAAAAAAAAAAAAAAAATATATTTATATATATATATATTTTTTTTACACACAGATGAATATAAAGCACACATACATATATATATATATATATATATATATATATATATATATATATATATATATATATATATATGTGTGTGTACATATAATTTAAATTTCCAATGACAGTAAAATACGAAATGTAATATTTATAATAAAGAAATTCTATTGTGATGTATTTTTCACGAAGTTACATTTAAAAATATCAAAATATTAACTCTTGATTGAAACATTTAATACTGATGCATACGGTTCAATTATAAAAGTTCATTTTCTTTCAAACGCTTTCTTTTCTGTGGCCAGCAACTTATAAAACATACATGAAACAAAAATATTTCTGGATTATCGACCGTGACATCTAAAATTTAAAATCCAAAATATATTTACATAGCCTTAATAAATAAATGTTTCTAATGTCTAAATGTCTTTATACATCTTTGATAAACATACACACATAAATAGGGCTCAGAATCTCCGTCGTTTTAATTGATAACCCAGTAGCTGACAAAATGCCTACTATAAATATTTATCTTTATATATCAATAACCTACAAAATGGGCATCTCAATAATTATTGATTAAAAGAGAAATACGGACATACATAGGAAGAGCTTGACAGAGGTAAGGGAGACAGAAATTTGGGAGAGGTGTGGAAAGTGACAGAGGAAGACAGAGAGCTAACTAAAGAGAGTCAGAATGAAGAATGACATGGTGACGTGGAGAGACAGAAGTAGGAATAAATGGTTTGTTAGACAGTTTGAGAGACAGGGTGGAAAGAAAGGTTTTGATAGAAAGTTGGAGTGACAGAAACGGGAAGACGCAGAGAGAGATAGAGAGAGAGAGAGAGAGAGAGAGAGAGAGAGAGAGTCAAACAATAAATATAAAATACTGCATTTCTTTTTTCAATTTTTTTAAAAAGGTACGAAATACAATGGCAACAGGAATATCTAGGGATGGCATAATTTAAAAAAAAAATAAAAGCAAGACAAATTTCATAACCATTTATTCTCAGACCACACTTATCTTACTGTCTTCTTTTTCTCGGACAGCTTTGTGTTATTGAATTCTTATTCCCTGTTACTCTTATAATAATAATAATAATAATAATTAGTGGTCTTTTATAAACCTAAGTCTGGACTCATCACGTTGTACATACAAATATTAACAAAAGAGACATTATGATGACATTAAAATAAAATACAGATATGACGTAAAGAACAGCATGATCCCAAGGCCTTTTACAAGGCAAACCATGGACGGCAGCTAACAAGATCATTTATCGATCAGAGGAAAGGAATCAGTCAGCGTAGTATTGTTTTAAGAGCTGTGTTTTGAGTGCAGTTTTGAATGCATGGGTGGTTGGTATATTGTGGATGTGTAATGGCAAAGAATTCCATTGTTTGGGGGCGCAGAAAGAGAAAGATCGCTCACCATGTGTTTTAGTGTGTGTCTTGGGAATGGACAGAATACGCGTATCTCATGCAGCCCGTATCTTCAGACACTCGTATTAATTCAAGTTGTTTTTTTTTTTTCCATTCTTTGCTGGGGTGCAAATCCAAAACTTGGTCGGCGTTAAAGTTATTTATTGCTGGAGGCGCCAAAGAACATAGGGATTAAATAAAACATCACATTTTGGTTGGGGTGTGAGCAAATGCCCCACCATGCCCTATCCAAATAAGATCCCTGCTCAATAACTCAATTGATACGCCCCTGCTGCCAAGCCGTCAAATACGTTGGCGTCTCCATTCTTTAATGTTTATAATTTCAGATTCCAGGGTAAATGCTAAAACCATTTTATTTCATATCAGTAAATGGTTTCATTGTTATTATAAAGTTAAATATATAAAATTACATTTAACAAAATACATGAAACACATATTTTACGTCCAATGTGAAATGAATAATTACCATCAGAGTACGCATTTATTGGTTTTCGCCTATGTAGCAGGTCTATTACGAAACACAATATTTTTTTTTTTTTAAATTTTTTTTTTAAAATTGTTTTTTTTTAATAGAAGCAGTTCAGGTTTGTATTCCATTATTCACCAGGACTTCATGTCAGCACTCCATATTTTAACGATATTGATCCTCTAAACATTTGATTTAGCACTTAAGTTGTCATTACCGTGGCCTACTAAAGGAGTGGTTCCATTGATTTATATTTAAGGGCTGCTCTAAGTGAATGACAAATATCATTGAGTATAAAATATGGTAAATTTGTCTTAGTTGGCTCCAAAAAACAAGTGAGTCACTCGAGTCGTAGGCAAAAATCAATACCAATACAATGAGCTAAACATGTTTGATGCAGTTCTGGGTGAGAAAATGTATGTATTAAAACAACAAGAAAAGAGATGGTAGGAAGAAAAAGAAAGTCGATATTGGTTTAGATGAAGTACGTAAATTGAGAACATAATTAGGACAATTACATTAATATGATTTAATAGATAAATAGATAGATAGATAGATAGATAGATAGATAGATAGATAGATAGATAGATAGATAGATAGATAGATAGATAGATAGATAGATAGATAGATAGATAGATAGATAGATAGATAGATAG
>CAXITT010000440.1:319319-331921 GCA_964033795.1 Lymnaea stagnalis
GATAGATAGATAGATAGATAGATAGATAGATAGATAGATAGATAGATAGATAGATAGATAGATAGATAGATAGATAGATAGATAGATAGATAGATAGATAGATAGATAGATAGATAGATAGATAGATGAATGGATGGGTGGATGGATGGATGGATGGATGGATGAATGGATGGATGGATGGATGGATGGATGGATGGATGGATGGATGGATGGATGGATGGATGGATGGATGGATGGATGGATGGATGGATTGATGGATGGATAGATGTTTTTTTTTTATTTGGTACTTTATTTAAGGCTCCTTCTACATTAATGACCCCTTTATGCACTGCTGTTCGCCAGCTTGAACTGTGCTTAGCGATTATCTCCAATTTGTTGAATCCTTACCTTGAGTTTAAAATACAAATTGAATTTTGGTGACGTGTTGTTACCAAATCAGCTACGTGGCAGGGCGATGTTGTGTGGATAGTAGGTAACGCCCATATATGGCTCACTTGAAGGGATCAGTGTTTACACATTGTAGACTTTCCACCCTAGCCACTAGACTTGCCACCTTGGCCACTAGACTTGCTACTTGGCCCACTAGACTATTCACCTGGGCCACAAAAATGACACCTGGGCCACTAGAATTGCAAACTGGGCTACAAGACTCTCAACCTTGGCTAGTGGACTCACCACCTGGGCTAATGGACTTTCCACCTAGGCCTACAGTCTCTCCACAATGGCAACCAGACCCCTCGTCTGAGTCCAAATTCTAGCTTGGAGCACCACACTCTCCATCTGCGCCACCATTATTTCTACCTGGGCCATCAAAACACTTCATTTGTGCCACCACACTCTTCAAATTGGTAAATAGAATGTGCAATTTTACCACTCAACTCTCTACTTGAGCCACCATACTGATCACATGGGCCATCAGATCTTTAGCTGGACAACTATTCTTCACCTTGCTCATTAAAATATACTTTTGGCTTGCCATACTCTTTAGATCACAACCAGACTCTTTATTTTGACCACCACTCTTCATTTCGGCAAACAGACTATACACCTTTGCTGTTAGACTTTAAATATTGGTACCAAGACCCTTAAACAATGCCATCATATTCTCGAACCACACAACATAATTCATTACATATGCAACAGTTAACTTTTACCAGGTCGTACGACTTCCTATCGGGGCCTCCATTCTCTTAGCTAAGGCCACCACTCTTCAAATGGGTGACCAGGCTATGCAACTGGATCCACAAAATTGCTGATTTGATACTCGATCTTCACCTGGGCCAAAATTTCTCGACAAGATGCCACCAGAGTTTTACATTGGTAGAGGGCTCTTTTCCTGAGTCACTAGATTGTCACCCTTGGTAGCCACACCCTCCATCTGAGCCACCGTACTCTGCACATCAAATATTGCTCTCTGCACATCAACCACCGCTCTCTGCACACGAGTAACTAAACAACCCACCTGAGTAATAGAAACATCCAATTAAGTAAAACTACATTCCACCTATGTAACCAACCACTCAACCTGAGTAACTAAACCCTCCACATGAGAAACTGATCACTCCCCCTCGGTAACTGAACCTTCCACCTCAGTAACTGAACCCTCCACCTTAGTAACTGAACCATCCACCTCAGTAACTGAACCATCCACCTTAGTAATTGAACCCTCCACCTTGGTAACTGGACCTCTTAAAATAAGTAACTAAAAACCCAACCTATGTAACAACCACTTATATAAAGAAACTCTCCAACCTAGTAACCGAAAATCCTCCCCCTTAGTTACTCAACCTCAACCTTCGTAACCAAACCTTCGCCCTAAGTAGCTGAATCATCAAATAAGTAGGTACAACCGACACCCTGAGTAACCGAATCCGGAGGCTTGCCTAAATGATCTCCTTTACGGTAGCGCCCAGCAGATGAGGCGCGCCTTAGAAATCGTGTCCGGGGTCCTAAGAGATTGAATCTCGACCCTTTTGAGTATTGAACTATATTAGTAACCAAACAATCCAAATTCGCAACCTAACATTTTACCCTAGTAACTGAACATGCCAATTCAGTAACTTAATCCTCCACCTGAGTAAGATCACACTCTACCTGAGTAAGATCACACTCCACCTGAGTAAGATCACACTCCACCTGAGTAAGATCACACTCAACCTGAGTAAGATCACACTCCACCTGATTAAGAGCACACTCTACCTGAGTAAGATCACACCCCACCTGAGTAAGATCATACTCCATCTGAGTAAGATCACCCTCTACCTGAGTAAGATCACACTCTACCTAAGTAAGATCACACTCCACCTGAGTAAGATCACACTCTACCTGAGTAAGATCACACTCTTTCTGAGTAAGACCACTCTCTACCTGAGTAAGATCACACTCTACCTGAGTAAGATCACACTCCACCTGAGTAAGATCACACTCTACCTGAGTAAGATCACACTCTACATGAGTAAGATCACACTCCACCTGAGTAAGATCACACTCCACCTGAGTAAGATCACACTCCACCTGAGTAAGATCACACTCCACCTGAGTAAGATCACACACAACCTGAGTAAAATCACACTCCGCATGAGTAAGATCACACTCCAAATGAATAAGATCACACTCTACCTGAGTAAGATCACACTCTACCTGAGTAAGATCACACTCTACCTGAGTAAGATCACACTCCATCTGAGTAAGATCACACTCTACCTGAGTAAGATCACACTCCACCTGAGTAAGATCACACTCCACCTGAGTAAGATCACACTCTACCTAAGTAAGATCACAATCTACCTGAGTAAGATCACACTCTAACTGAGTAAGATCACACTCCATCTTAGTAAGATCACACTCTACCTGAGTAAGATCACACTCAACCTGAGTAAGATCACACTCTACCTGAGTAAGATCACACTCTACCTGAGTAAGATCACACTCTACCTGAGTAAGATCACACTCCATCTGAGTAAGATCACACTCTACCTAAGTAAGATCACACTCTACCTGAGTAAGATCACACTCTACCTGAGTAAGATCACACTCTAACTAAGTAAGATCACACTCCACCTGAGTAAGATCACAATCCATTTGAGTAAGATCATACTCTACTTGAGTAAGATCACACTCCACCTGTGTAAGATCACACTCCAACTGAGTAAGATCACACTCGATCTGAGTAAGATCACATTCTACCTGAGTAAGATCACACTCTATCTGAGTAAAATTACACTCCTCCTGAGTAAGATCACACTCCACCTGAGTAAGATCACACTCCACCTGAGTAAGATCACACTCCACCCGAGTAAGATCACACTCCACCTGAGTAAGATCACACACAACCTGAGTAAAATCACACTCCGCATGAGTAAGATCACACTCCAAATGAATAAGATCACACTCTACATGAGTAAGATCACACTCTACTTGAGTAAGATCACACTCCACCTGAGTAAGATCACACTCCACCTGAGTAAGATCACACTCAATCTGAGTAAGATCACACTCCACCTGAGTAAGATCACACTCTACTCGAGTAAGATCACACTCCACCTGATTAAGATCACACTCCACCTGAGTAAGATTACACTCTACCTGAGTAAGATCACACTCCACCTGAGTAACATCTCCTTCACACTAGAAACTGACTCTCAACATGAGTATTCATATCCGTGGCCTGATTTCCTAAACAATCATAAAGTAACTGACAATACACTTGAGAAACCACACACATTACTTCAATTACAGAGTATTCACCTAAGTAACTCAAACCTAAATTTAAGTAACCAAACAATCCACCTGAATAAATGAACCCCAATCTTGAGTTACTGAATTCTCCACATGAGTAACCACATCCTCCAAATAACTGAACATTCCTCCTGAGAAACTGAACCCTCTACATGAATAAAAATATCCTCCACCTTAGTAACTGGACACTCTGCCTGAGTAACCACACCATTCAAATTAGTAACTGAACACTCTACCAGAGTAACAACAATCTCCATCTGAGTAACTTAACACTTCACCTGCTTAACCACACCCTTTACCTGATCAGCTAAAATCTCCACCTGAGTAACCACACTCTCCACCTGAGTAACTGAACACTCCATCTGTGTAACTGAACACTCCACCTGAGTAGCTAAACCCTCCACCTTAGTAACGGAACACTCGACCTGAATAACTGACTGATCAACTTCAGTTCATGAACCCTCAACCTGAGTAACCTCCCTCTCCACCTGAGTAGCTAACCCTCCACCTTAGTAACTACAACCTCCACCTTAGTAACGGAACACTCCACCTGAATAAATGACCGATCAACATAAGTAAAGGAACCCTCAACCTGAATAAACTCCATCTCGACACAATCAAGGACCCCACTTGAGCCATACAAGGGGAGTTCAGAATAACGAAGTGTCTTTCGGAATATAAGGGATATCATGACAGCGAAATGTTTTTCAGAATACAAATCAGAATTCATAAGAACGAAGCATTTGTCACAATACGGGGGAGGTCATGACAACTAAGTGTCTGTCAAAAAATTCAGGGGTCTGGGGAGGGGGGGGGTTGTTATATTTGAATATCTTAAACTTTGTCAATCGCAATGATATTAGTAAAGTAAAACGAAGACCTTAAGAAATCAAAGTAGCGGTTGATGTGGTCTTTTGGATTAACTTGATTGGTGCGTGTGTGAACGAAGTTAAAATACTAATAGAGCTGGGAAGAATCATTTTTAAAAAAATGGGGTGACAAATAAGGACAGAAAGCCAAGCTGCTAAAATTCCATTTGTGCCTTCAATACTCTGAGAAACATCGGTGACTCATATGAAATCCTGACAAAGGTCAAGTTAAAAATGTTCAATTTCAATGTTTAATTTCCTTCTTCTGAATGGCTATGAAATGTTGCTGAACAACAAAACCAAAACAAGAAATAAAATAATTGTACATTTTTTATTTTTTTTTAGCAAACAGATGCTTTCGGGGGATTCTTAAATTAAGATTGTTTGACAATATTTGTATCACTGTCCTGCGATAGAGAACATCAAGTGTTTCAGTGGAGACTGAGATACAAAAGAGAAAAATGGAGATAAATAAGTCACACATTAATGAAAGAAAACACATCACAAGTCAGGCCATGATTGGAAATCAACCAGGTACTAGGAAAAGAGAAAACAAAGAGCTGCATGAAAGAAAAGATTATTGGCAGAGGTGAAGATGATAAGGAAGAGTTGAGTTTGAGCTCACAAAGATAGCGCATGACACAGATGGATGGAGATGTATTTCTGATGCTCTATGCTCTTAGTGAGAAAGGCTAAGAAGACGAATAATCCTTCATAGCTAAAATATTGTATAGCCATAATGCATGTTCATACTCATTATCGACCGGACTGTTATGTTAAACCTGTGTCATTGTAACTCCGACCAGAGCCGAGGATATCAGCTAGTACTATTATAAAGAGGCGTAACTTATTACAGTAAATCTACTTCCTTTAATTCTACTTGTCAAGTTTCATTTATCAAAATTATAACATTCTTCACAATATACATGACAAATAAATGAAATGTCATGAACTCACCTTGTTTTTAGACAGTCACTTTTTTGTGATAAACTGTACCTGTATTCTGGACGGACAAACGTTTCATGAACTACACCTGTATTACGACAGGCACTTCGTTCTCACTAAAATTGCCTGTATTTTGATAGGCATCGCGTTGTCATGAGCTCCACCTGTATTCTGATTAGGCAACTATTTGTCATGAGCTCCACCTTTATTCTGATAGGCACCTCGTTGTCATGAGCTCCACCTTTATTCTGATAGGCACCTCGTTGTCATGAGCTCCACCTTTACTCTGATAGGCACCTCGTTGTCATGAGCTCCACCTTTATTCTGATAGGCACCTCATTGTCATGAGCTCTACATGTATTTTGATAGGCAACTCGTTGTCATGAGCTCCATTTGTATTATGGTAAGCAACTCGTTGTCATTAGCTCCACCTGTATTCTGATAGGCACCTCGTTGTCATGAGCTCCATCTGTATTTTGACAGGCACGTGGCAGTCATGAGCTCCATCTGTATTATAATAGGAACCTGGTTGTCATGAGCTCTATTTGTATTATGATAGGCACTTGGCAGTCATGAACTTTCCCTCAAAAACCCTAGTCTGGTCTCTTGTTCTCTCTCGTCTTGACTCTTGTAACTGTCTTCTGTCGGGTTTACCAAAACATTTCATAGAAAGACCGCATACATTTTAAAACAGGGCTGCTGGTTTAGTTCTAGAGGGACATGGAACGTGATCACGTCACCTCACTACGTTGCTCACTTGATTTTCTCCCAAGACAGCCATAAATTAATTAAAAGGAGTCTATTTTCTGTCACATCTTTTTCTCTGCTTCCTTGCTTTCTAATTGTACTATATTTCTTACTGCCTTTTAACCTTTCGAAACCTTCGTTCTTCAGATACGCGTATTCTTTATGTTCCCAGAACAAGCACTAAAACATATGGTGAAAGAACTTTCTTTTTTGTGACCAAGAACAATGAAATTCTGTCCCATTACACATCCACAATATACCGACCATCCCTGCCGTCAAAACTGCCTTCAAGGCAAATCTCTTTTAACTGTACTATACCGTCTATTTCTCACCCACCTCAAACTGATTACCGTAACAACACTGGTTGCGGCTGTGTTTTGTCCATAGGTAGATCGTACTGGGAGGTTGAGGTCAGGTTTTTCACCAATCGTTTTTAAAATTTCAATTCTGTATTAGCTAATTTTTTATGTCAAGCACTGTGAGCTTAGCTCTAAGCTGTGGCGCTGCACAATATAAAACAAACTAATAATGATAATAATATGTATTAATTCAGTGGCTCTTTAAAATAATTTTAGAACCCTTTTAAAATTAATGCACGCGTCAAATTTATAGTATTTTTTTTTCTCATGCTGTTTTAGTTCTTTGTATAATCTGTATAAATTGTCGACACGTTAACGGTCCCTTCGGTCTGACGTTGTGGTGACTTGAGTGTTAAGATGTCTCACCTACAGATACTCGTCGTTGTCGCCACTTTTGTACTGGTCTCCTCAGCACAGAAAGGTATGATCACCATGTATCTACTTTATATCTTTTGTTAACAAAGTGTGGAAAATGACGTCAATATTTTCCTGTGATGGAATTCGTTTGTGTGCGTGTGCCTTATTCTTGTTGTATCACGTAATACAATAACACTGACACAAGAACAAGTTAACAGAGTCCAAATAGTTTCATTTACATTTCTTTCAAACTCTAGAACATTTTGTACATTCTAATCTAGGCTCCTCTGTAAAGAACGTTTTATACATTCTAATCTAGGCTAGTCTCTAAAGAAATAAATGTACATTCTAATCTAGGCTTGTCGCTATAGAATAAAATGTACACTATGCTGGTTTCTATAAAATATAATGTACATTCTAATTCAGTCTCGTCTTTATACAAAACAGTGTACATTGTACTCGATTCTCGTCTATGCAGAAAACAATGTACGTTCTACTTGAGTCTTATCTATCTAGAAAACAATGTACACTCTACTTGAGTCTTGTCAATGTCTAAAACAATGTACATTCTACTTGAGTCTCGTCTATGTCGAAAACAATGTACATTTACTTTAGTCTTTTCTATCTAGAAAACAATGTACATTCTACTTGAGTCTCGTCCTGTTATGAATGAGTTTTTTCAACGCGACTAGTTTTAAAGACATCCTGTTTTCCAAGTTAGTTTCATTGGATCAATCATGAGCCTTTCCCTTCTTTCTAATCTGTTCAGTTACTCCTTACAACAGTATACATATTCGTTTTATTGCATACGTATGTATATGCATGTTATTTTAATTGCATCTGGTATATATATATATATATATATAAATATATATATAAATATATATATATATATTATATATATATAAATATATATATATATATATATATATATATATATATATATATATACTTATTTATTTATTTATATCATTATTTTCACATATCAATTTTATTAAAAAGATCATATAAGCATATACATATAATTACAGGAGAAAATATATATATATATATATTATATATATATAAATATATATATATATATATATATATATATATAAATATGTATATATACTAATTTATTTATTTACATCATTATTTTCACATATCAATTTTATTCAAAACATCATATAAGCATATACATTTAATTACAGGAGAAAATAAACATATCAATTTAAATACAAAATCTATATGCTTATCAGTTAAATGACCCTCAAACGATTTTAAGTCGACCATCTTCTACCTTTGTTTAAGTCACATTCTTGGACTTGGCATCGCCTACCAGTTGTATGTATAATTAGATCACGGACTAGTCAATAACGATTTGAAGCTCTATATCTAACGATTCTAATGAAAAATGTAGAGCTTTATAAAGTTCTACAAAAAATCATGACTAAAATTGAATTTGATTCAATGCTATGTTTAAAGTTGTTTGACTTATTTTAAAGTCTAATAGAGAATTGGCCCTTGGCTATCTTTAAAACTGGGTTTGATATATTTCAAAGTCAAATTCTGAATTGACCATTGATATGTTTAAAACTGTGTTTGATTTAATTCAAAGAGTCATGGTGTATTTGGCTCATTGCAAAATCTAGAAGTGTGGTAGACTCACTTAAGAATCTAAAATTGTATTTGACACATTTTAATGTCTACAACCATAGTTTATTCATTTAAAGTTCGACAATTTGTGTAAAGAACATTGAATACTTCATTTTACAATGCTTGGGTTAAAATAAGAAGATATCAAATTATAACCAAGTATTGGTAATACTTCATTTCATCAGTGCGCTTAAAAGTGTTAGAGATAATAGCCGAAAACGAAAAGTCTTTCCACCGTCTAATTTTAAGCAGGTCCTAAGACATGTGTTAGAGATAATTGTAAAATAACGCCATGTCTATTCATCGTCTAATTCTGAGAAGGCCCTAAGACTTGTGTCAGAGATAATAGCCAACCAACGTCAATTCTATCCACCGTCTAATTTTGAGCAGTTGCTAAGACCTGTGTTATAAATGATAGCCAAACTACGCCAATTCTATCCACTGTCTAATTCTGAGCAAGTCCTAAGACAAGTATTTTTGATGATAGCCACATTATGCCTGTTCTATCGTCCGTCTAATTCTGAGCAGGCCCTAAGACTTGTGTTAGAGATAAAAATAAATGAAGGGACTGCTTTCAAGCTATGTAAATGAATGAAATAGTGAAACGAGGTATGTGGAAGCTTGAAATAAGGTAACAGGACAAAAAACAAGGACGTTTTGGCATAAAGCCTTCCTCAGCCAACAATAGAAATGAAAATATAACAAAGAAAAGAACACAGTAGACAACTCAAGCAGTATTCATTCGTCTCTCCGGAATTGGGAAAACAGGAAGCGAGAGAATATAAATATTGACACTGTGAAAAATAAAGTCCACAATAATAATGGACCAGAATATCCAGGGATACATCAACAAACAGCAATAAGAAAATAGATGAAATATAGGGAAACGGAGAAACATCAGTAGGATATTATTTGATTAATACCATATGGAGATATGGTGCCAAACAGCTGAATAAATTTATTTTCCATTTTAACCCTATCTGGTGTGTTACTGCATGAAATCAATGCCGTAATGGTTACATCCAAAGCACCTTTATGTTCTTTTTGGTTGAAATGAGAAGAGACCGGGGAAGGTTTACATTGCTCAATATCCCTTAGATGTTCAGTAAACCTATCAGCCAATCTTCTCCCAGTTTCCCCTATGTAACTTGATTGGCATCTACGGCAAACAATCGCATATATTACATTTCTGCTGACACAGGTGAAACCCTCCTTAATGGTAAAAGTACCTTTAGGGAGGCCAATGCTATCAGTTTGGAGTGTAAAGGGACAAGTTCTGCAGCGGCCTCTTAAGCATGGTTTAGTACCAACGTAAGACGGTTCAGATCGAAGGCGACTATGAACCAGAAGATCACCTAGATTTCTGTCCCGTCTAAAGACAATCAGTGGAGGGGATGAGAAAACCCTGTTGGTATCAGGGTCAGCAAGAAGTATGCTACGATTTTTTAGGAATATTTTTTTGGCAGTTAAATTGTGAGGGTGGTAGGTTAGTATAAGTTTGGTACGATCCTCATTGTTGTTAGGGCGAGTTTTGAAAGCCTCTTTTCGTGTGATCGTGCTGATGCGATCTAGTGCTGAGACCAGAGTAGTTTCAGGATAGGATCTGGAGCGGAAGAAATCCATCATTTCATCGGCTCTTTCTAGAAATTCCTCATCAATTTGGCAGAGACGCCGTAGTCTAAGAAGTTGTGAGAAAGGTATGGAGTCTTTGCATGATTGGGGTGGGAGGATGAGTACAATAGGTAACTATGGCTGTCAGTAGATTTTAAGTAGGCAGATGTAATCAATACGTTTTCTTTCAAAGTTACGGTGATATCAAGGAAGTTGACAGAATGTCCAGAGATTTGAGAAGTAAATTTTATTGATGGGTGAAATGATTTGAAAAAATCTATAAATTTCTGGAGATCATTAGTTCCCATGCTTGTGATGCCTATGCCGTCATCTATGTATCTTCTATAAAATTCAGGAATATGGCCAGTGTATGCCCTCTCTATCATATATTCAAAATGACCCATGAATAGGCAAGCATAGCTAAGGCATGTTTGAGATAATAGCCAACCTACGTCAATTCTATCCACAGTCTAATTCTAAGCAGGCCCTAAGACATGTGTTAGAGATAATAGTCAAATTACGCCAATTCTATCCACCCTCTAATTCTGAGAAGGCCCTAAGAATTGAGTTAGAGATAATAGCCAACCTACGTCCATTCTATTCACTGTCTAATTCTGTGTAAGCCCTAAGACAAGTGTTATTGATGATAGCCAAATTAGGCCTATTCTATCGTCCGTCTCATTCTAAGCAGACCCTAAGACATGCGTTAGAGATAATAGCAAAACAACTCAAAAACTTTTCACCGTCTAATTCTAACCAGGCCCTAAGACATGTCATAGAGATAATAGCCACACTACGCCAATTCTATCCACAGTCTAATTCTGAGTAGGCCTTAAGACAAGTGTTATAGATGATAGCCAAATTATGCCTATTCTATCGTCCATCTAATCCTGAGCAGGCCCTAAGACATGTGTTAGAGATAATAGCCACACTACGCCAATTCTATCCACCGTCTAATTCTGAGTAGGCCTTAAGACAAGTGTTATAGATGATAGCAAAATTATGCCTATTCTATCGTCCGTCTAATCCTGAGCAGGCCCTAAGACATGTGTTAGAGATAAAAGTGACACTACGTCAATTCTATCAACCGTCTAATTCTGAGATGGCCTTAAGACATGTATTAGAGATAATAGCCAAACTAATCCAGTCTTTCCCCCGTCTAATTCTGAGCAGGTCCTTAGACATGTGTGAGATATGATAGCCAAACTACGCCAAATCTATCCACCATCTAATTCTGAGTAGGCCTTAAGACATGTGTTAGAGATGATAGCCAAACTACGCCAAATCTATCCACCATCTAATTCTGAATATGCCTTAAGACATGTGTTAGAGATGATTGCCAAACAACGCCAAGTCTTTCCACCGTCTAATTCTGTGCAGGCAATAAGACTTGTATTAGAGATAATAGCAAAACTAATCTAAGTCTTTCCACTTTATAATTATGAGAAGTCACTTAGACATGTGTCAGAGATAATAGAAAACAACGCCAAGTCTTTCCACCGTCTAATTCTGATCAGTTCCTAAGGCGTGTGTTAGAGATGATAGCCAAACTACGCCAAGACTTTCCACCGTCTAATTCTGAGCAGTTCCTAAGGCATGTGTTAGAGATGATAGCCAAACTACGCCAAGACTTTCCACTGTCTATTTCTGAGCAGTTCCTAAGGCATGTGTTAGAGATGATAGCCAAACTACGCCAAGTCTTTCCACCGTCTAATTCTGATCAGTTCCAAAGGCATGTGTTAGAGATGATAGCCAAACTACGCCAAGACTTTCCACCGTCTATTTCTGAGCAGTTCCTAAGGCATGTGTTAGAGATGATAGCCAAACTACGCCAAGACTTTCCACCGTCTATTTCTGAGCAGTTCCTAAGGCATGTGTTAAAGATGATAGCCAAACTACGCCAAGACTTTCCATCGTCTATTTCTGAGCAGTTCCTAGGGATGTTAGAGATGATCGCCAAACTACGCCAAATCTATCTACTCGCTATTTGTTTTCAAGCCGCATGACTTTTGTGAGAGATAGTAGCTAAAGAACATCGATACTACTCACCGGCTAAACACTGTCCTTCTTCTCTTCTTCTATATCTTAAGGGCCCACGATCAATTTATTGATCATTTTGGCTCCTATGCATGTAGATGGGATTTGCAATGTTTCTGTTACTGGTGGTGATGAGGAAATTATGCACTAGGGGTTTGAAGGCTTGAGGCAATAAGACACAAATGTGTCTAGTGTTGTCGCCTCAACTGTTCCTTTTGAAAGATGGTTCCAGTCCCTGATTGTCTTGGGCAGGAATGAGCAGCTCCTATACTGGCTTCTTGCTGGTATGAGCCTGAATTGC